>JAJOZX010003923.1:320000-365000 GCA_023014485.1 Bathynomus jamesi
ATATATATCTATATATATATATATATATATATATATATATATATATATATATATATATATATATATATGATGCAACCCCATGCACTATCATGCAATATCATGAATATTGGCACTAAATTATGTTATCCTATTTCATTTCTAGATAACTGCCTTAGGAAAGCTAAGAATAGATACTGTATTATAATAGAGTAACTGTAAATAAATTTGAGCGTAAAAATATCCTTAGCCTACCTTACCCTGTAAATTTGAAATATCTTCCGACTTTACTTAAAGCAATTGGTATCAATGTAGTCTTTAAGTATAATAATACTGTTAAATCACGCCTAATAAAGAATAGCCCGGATAATGCGGTTGGCTGTGTGTATTCGATCGGATGTACACAATGTAACTCAGTATAAACTGTAGGTCAAACGGAAAAAACTTTAGATATTAGGGTAAAACAGCATAAATATGCGTGTAGAACATCAAATAATTCTAATGTATTGTTTATAACCATATGTATAGATGTAATCATAGTATAAAGTGGGATAGTTCTAAAGAAGCGCTCGTTTAAAACACAGATATAATTGAAAAGAATATTCTAAAATGTGCATTCATCCATTTTAAAAATAATTTCAATAACGATGCGGGAATGTATAAAATTGACAGTATCTTGTTAAAATGTCTTTTGCCTTCAATCAATGCGTGTTAACCATGTACTAATCTCTTTTATTTCTCTATTTCGTTCTACATATGCATATATTTTCGCCATCTCACCTTCTCCCTTCATTCCCTGACGGGGTTGTACTGTTGAATACACGAAAGGCCTTGGAATAATTTTTTTCTTTTTCCTTGTGGGTTTGCATCATTCATTCATTTCACGTGTTTACCCCATATATATACATATATATATATATATATATATATATATATATATATATATATATATATATATTATATATTAGGGATTAAAATTAGTTCAGTTTATCTACCCGGGTATCCAATGAGTTAAACGGACGGGTATCGGGTACCCGGTTTGCTAAGTGTATATATATATATATATAATTATTGGTTTTGTTTAACCTCCTTTGCAACATCTAAGGTGATATGACGGAGGGGACCTACAGCTTTACGTGAAATCCGAACCACGGGTCGCTACATAGTCTGGACGCAGCGGACGGTCTCCTATCCAACTACTATCCGACCCAATGTCGCTTAACGTACAGTAAGAAAAAATATACAGAAAAAAAAAGAAAATTATTCTATCTTTGTAATAACGAAAACCAAAGCAAATCATTCATTTACTTCATTTACAAGTTACAACTCCTCACTGTCTATGTTTTCAAATCCACTAAAGTCATTTTTCTTTCATATCTTTAGCCTCCGGAATTAATTTTTCATATTGTTCAAATTCACTATAACTGGCGTTGTCAGCATCTCTAATACCAATTAAATACGACAAAACACCGACTTTACGTCTTTTTGATGGCTGTTCAACTGCATCTTCATTTAAAGAACGTCTACGTTTAAGTTCATCGAAGAAACGCACATTTTTTTGATAGGTTGTTTAAAAAGCCAAGGTTTTAACGCGAGGATCTAACGCACTAGCTAACCATGGAACTGAAGTACTTATATCAACTGTATTAGTTCTAAACCTTCTCATGAGTTCGTTACATGTTACTTCTTTAACATTTTTAACGATAGCATGGTCGTATGTTTCAGGCTTCCACTGAACATTTATAAAGCCTAGTATTATTGGATATAAAGTTGAAGCAAACACATGACCTTCAACACTAAGTGAAAGAACCGGGTTCAAATTTTGAACCCGGTTCTTTCATAACGGGTGGGTACCCGGGTATCCGAGTACCCGTTTCATTCCCTATTTTATATATATATATAATATATATATATATATATATATATTATATATATATATATGAAAATATAACAATATTGTGAAAAATATCATATTAAAAAATAACCCTACCAATAATTCAGGCATTATCTATAAAATTGGTTGTAAACAATGTGATTCCTTTTACATTGGTCAGACGGGAAAGGATTTGCACACGCGTGTAAAACAGCATCAATATTCCGTTAGAACGGGACAGTCGTCCAGTGCCCTTTTTGTCCATTTGTCAGAGTTATCCCATTGTATTGATTGGAATAATGCTTCAGTTTTGTTTCACTCTAGCAACATTGTTAATAGAAATATTCTTGAGTCTGCTATTATCCAACTTACAATAACTTTAACATGAGCAAAGGTCTTTTTCAACTCGATCCCGTTGTTTTGAATTCGTTCAGAACGGATTTAAACAAGAATGGCAGAGTGCTAAACCTTTAGTAATTCTTCCCTTATAAATTTGTATGCTTCTCTTACAATTTTTATTTTTCAATTATTTTTATTTTATTTCTTTATTTTATTTTTTTTGTGACCTATATATCATTTAGGCATTATCTATAAATTGGTTGTAAACAATCCATTTGAGCTTGTTTTGAATTCGGACAAAGTGCTAAAATTGGTAGTTTTCCTTACAAATGTGTATGCTCCTCCCACAATTTTTATTTCTATATTTACTATATATATATTTTTTTTTGTAACCTATATATAGTCTTGAACTCTTTATTTACTTCAGTGTTCTTGAGGATGTCATTAGACGAAAGCGCTTGAGCACCACTCTGTGTTTCCTTTCCTTCGTGATTTTATTCATCATATATATATATATATATATATATATATATTATATATATATATATATATACTGTATATGTTTTCAGAGTGCCACGCAATTCTTAATTTATTCCAATCACTTCTTTCTTGCAGGTCACGTACCGTCATTAATAATGTCATTAATAATGTCATTATTTTATCTAAGAAGATTTTATAAAATGACACGAGATGCCAGTGACATAATAGCACCATTCCTAAAACCAAACCGTTTCAAAAAGTAGTGGGTTAAAATTAACTAACATTGGTAGTCCAAATAACCCCTATGCAAGGTAGGTTACAGTGTTTTTAGTTTACAGTAATAAAAAAATGTAATGAAATACAGTCCAAAAAGTGAACTAAAAACGGTGGGATCTTACACACAGTAAATTAAATCAGTGATATTTGAAAGCTGAATAATTAAATAACACTTTAAGAAATTAAAAAGATCCTGTATTTTACATATTACTTATATTCTAACCTGTAAGGCTCAAACCCTTATTCACAGAGGACATAATAAATATATATACTGTGTGTGTGTGTTGTGTGTGTGTGTGTGTGTGTGTATAAAGAGTTTCAAGTATATGATAGGTTTCTTATATAGACTCATTTCATCAATGGTAAATTTCATCCACATCAACCTCATTTAAACCTAATTTAACACAATATAACTTAACCAAATTAGCCTAATATAACCCCATAAATGAAATTTCCCCATAAAATATCCTGTGATAAAAGAAATCGAAACCCCCCCCCCCCCCCCCCCCCGAATAAGAAGACCCAAACAGAGCGTCATTTTTATAGTTTTTTTCCCAATTGAATGCTGTGTTTTTCGTTAAAACTCCCTTTCACAAGCTTCTGATTTGTTCAACCTCCGTAGCGAATAATAAATGAGGCGATTCAGGCATGCGTAATTGCCAGTCGAGGCCATCAATAGAGTAGAAAGATTTTAATTTTACCCAAAACCCAAAAGCTAAATAAAAACCCCTTTAAAAAAAAAAACACAAAAAAAAAAAAAAAACAGAGAATCGAAGTTCATTGGACTGTTTATCTTCTTTTCGATATTTTTTTTTTCTCTTTTTTTAGCTTCTCTGTATTTTTATTTCGTATTTTTAAAGTTTTTGAGGAGAAATTTTATTACAGTATTTCACTGGGCATTGTACCAAAAAGGGATTATCAATCTCCATGAACTAAACGCATTATATAAATAAATTTAAACGCGGTTTTCAAACAAATAAAAATCTTCAAGCGTAATGCGTCTATTTATTTTCTTTACAAAATGCAAGAGTTCAGTAATTAAATCTGACGTTAATTAAAAGCAATAATCCGACAACAAATTTGATTAAGGAAAGAAAAAAGGATGATTGTAGATGTAAACCCAATTCGGGCAGATACGCCATTTCCTCGAAGTGAAAAGTCATCGAAAGGAAAATGATCGAAAGATTAAATTATCGAAACCTAATTTAACTTAACTTAACCCGCACCAAATTATCGAACCTTAATTTAACAGGAAAGATTACGATAGTACCATTTTAGCTCCAATCAATAAGATGTATTTTACATTCATTCTTTACTTAGAAAACACCCCTCCCCCTCCCGACCCCAGTGGCGCGGTAAATTCCTTCGGCAATTTCTTATTCATTGGGTTTTCATTTTGAAAAAAAGGCTCTAGAGTTCTAGATTACAGTAGATCTGGTTAGGTTAGTAGAGCTCGAAATTTTCGGTATCTCAGTATCGGTACCCGATCCACCAGCATTAAATTTTCTGCCGGGTTCCCGGATTGAAAAAGTCTTGTATCCGGACACGGTATTATAAAATCGACTGTTGTGATACTCCGGAACGATTGGTGAAATTACCTTTAATATTTTAGGTGATGAAACGTGCGGTTTTCTCTATTCAATTGTTGATGAATTTGGTCACTGGGACACCAAATCCCATATTTGAAATGGCTTTAAGATACAATGGAACAACAAATTGTATTATCCCGACAGGATAATAGTTAAAAAATTAATTTTGAGCCCTGGTTAAATTAGTTACTCTATGATTGGTTTATGTCAGGTTATAGGTTAAGTTAGGTTAAATTAGCTTTCGGTAATTTAATCTTTCGATGATTTTTTTCCTTTCGATTTAACAGATTCTCCTAAATTTAATAGGTTATTCTCCTTCCCTTTAAAGGCTTCATCAAAACCAACAGCAATAATGTTTTGTGTTTTTAACATTTTGCATAACGCAAAGGTCATGGGACGTGGGAGGCGGTGGGGAACCTACAGCTTTATCTGAGACCCAAACCCCCCCCCCCACACACACACACCAAGAAAGACCCAGAGAAGCACCTTTAATAGCTAAAATCTGAATTCCAACCCGAGACTCGAACCTAGTGCCTTCAAAGTAACGGCCTGGTACTTTACCACTAGACTACCATGGCAGGTCGCCAAAACCCCAAGTCTAATAAAATAAAAGGCTTTGTTTTATTATAAAATTTTTGATACATCCAATAACTTAATTTTATCACTCTAGACTCTAGAGTCTAGACCAGTAGAGTCTAGACCAGCCGTTCTTAACCTTTGTGAAGCTGCGCCCCTCAACGGTCAACCTTTAACACGTGGCGCCCCCCTGAACCCCAAAGAATAAAAGTTTTTCAATGATTCAAGTTTCATTGCTTTTAATGCCTTTCTGGATTGGATAAATAAACAAACAAAACAAAAAAAAATGTATTTGTGAGAAAATGCAGTATTTTTGTACGAAAGAGCAGAGAGAGTCTAACCTTACCCCTTCACATTTGCAGCGCAACTGACCATAAATTGTTTTAAATAGGATGATATCTCTCAAGCAACACTATATGAGGTTAAAAATGACGAATGGCGTTTTCCCCGCCCGGCACCCCCTGCCAATTTTTAAATTATGGATTTATTTAATTGGGGGATATATGTATATTCCGAGTCAGAGATATGTTGACCACTTTCGCCGAGTTTTCGCGCCATCCCCCCCCCCCTGGGAAATCGAAATGCGCCCCCAGGTTAAGAACCGCTGGTCTAGACTCTGAACTAGAGTCTAGAGCAGTGGTTCCCAACCTTTTCACCGCAAAGGACCCCTTTTATTTTTATTTTTTTCCCACGGACCCCATGTTTTTGAAAGATTCCGTCTACCAAACAAACTGTTTTTATTAACTAATAATTAACTCGTTTTCTCATTTTTCACTATCAAATAAAGGACATATAAGTGAGTATGCAATTAAAATACAGCCTATTAAAAAAAGTATTAATAATTCCAGCCAAGAGCAAGGAAACTTGAAATTTTAGCCTGAGCGCCCTTATCGTGGGTAAATGTACGATTTTCATTGGAGCATCTCGAAATATTGAAAGCTCACGGACCCCCAGTACTACCTTCGCGGACCCCCAGGGGTCCGGGGACCCCAGGTTGGGAACCACTGGTCTAGAGTCTAAACTAGAGTCTAGAAAGCACTATTTTACATCACCTTCAGTTTTGATTTTTAATTATATTTTATGTTGCCGACCCGTGATCAGCACGATATAAAATTTAACGAAAGGTTAAATTAACAAATTAGCAAAATTAACAAATTCATTAAAAATAAAACATTTATAAATAAAGAATTTATGTTAATATACTCGAATTCGACTTTATTCCATTCTATTTAATTCCAGTTCCACTTAGTTCTAGTGAGTCCCACCTAGTTCCAGTACGACCAATTCGATCTTGTTCCTAACCTAACTTCCGCTAACCTAAACGATCTAAACTAAACCTAATTTGGCTTAACCTTACTTTACCTAACCTAACCTAAAAGTAACCTAACCGGCATGAAATACTTCGATTCTAGTGAACGCGTACTGGACTTAATTCCAGTACGTTCGATTTAATTTCAGCCTGGCCGATTCCACCTACTCCATTTCGACTCTATTCCATTCGATTTAACTCCATTGGATTTTATTTATATATCAGTGGGAAAAAGTAAAGTGGAGATACGGGGGAAAAAAGTAAAAAAATAATCCACCGTTTGCCCAAGTTAGATGCTGAATAGATTATTGGAAAATAAACAATATCGTAAAAATATATACATATACAATAGAGAGATCGTGGTGTGTATATTATATATATATATATATATATATATATGAATAGAAACGACGTAAGTGTTAAGGAACGTCTCTGCACACGAGGAGGAGAGATAACGAATAAATGAAAAAATATATATATAATACATACATTTAACTGCAATGACCACGCAGTATATTAATGTATAGAAACGACGTAAGTATAGAGGAGCGTTCTGCACACGAGGAAGAGAAATAACGAACAAATGAAAAATGAGGTGAACCGCCCGGGAATCGAACCCAGGATCTTCCGATTGCCGGTCAGATACGCTATCCATTACACCGCATCTGACCGGCAATCGGAAGATCCTGGGTTCGATTCCCGGGCGGTTCACCTCATTTTTCATTTGTTCGTTATTTCTCTTCCTCGTGTGCAGAACGCTCCTCTATACTTACGTCGTTTCTATATATATATATATATATATATATAGGTTAGGTTTTTTTTTAAACATCTGACAATTTAAAAGGTTTGTAATTTTTTTTATTAACTGAAATAAAAGCATGAAATTTTTACTGTACCTTCTCTACACATGGGGAATTAGTCCCCTAGTGCAAAACATGCTTTATGTGATGTCCTCTCTCAGCTCATTAACGCTTCGTACACGAACGACAAATTTTTATTTCAGTTTATAAGAAAAATACAAGCTCTTTCAACTGCTAGATGTTTAAAAAATCATCCGATATTAACATATGCTTCTCATAACTTTTCTTTAAGCTTTCGGGTTCTTTTTGTAATTTTTACAAAGGTATTTTTTTTAAGGTATAATAATTATCCATGATTTTGGAAAAAGAATTAATTTTTAACAAAAGCTCTTTCGTGAGACGAGATATTTTTAAAGGTATTTTGCATGCAATTATTTCGTTAATTAATAGAAAATCCTCATAACAATAATTCGTTAAAAAAAAAAAAAAAAATTCTCCGACGTACGCTGTATTGTATGATAGTCTATCTTTGTCCTATAATAGATTTATCCTAAATACGATATATCGAGACTCTTAATTAAATATTTCACTAAAATAGTATAAATGATTTGTTTTGAATATTTGTGAAATATCCATTTCAAGCTTAAACCTTGATTTTCATATTCAAGTTGAATATCCGAAGTTTATTCTACAATATTCGCAAATATCTACAGTAGTTTCTAAAAGAATTTTACGATCCGCAGAGTATTCCTCGATTATTTTTAAAGCTTTTTTGGCATTCCTTTATATTTCCGTAATAAAACCCGATTATTTATATCCAAAATCAATGCGAAAGGATATACAAAAGCTTGTTCTCATTCCTTCAGCTCAGGACGAGTGGGTAAAATCATGATGATCATTGAGGAGAGCCGGAAACTGCCACGACGCTCATGCCAATTCATGCGGCCCATTGCCCAAATTTCCTTATTATAATTACCAACATCGTTAGGATTCGAACCCCCGATCTCAGTGTCTTCACTGCGATAATAAGGAAGCGGACACATTGAGCTACAGATGCTGGTGTATATTACGCTAATTCCTGAGTTATTTATACCAGCACCATCGGCCCAGAGTCGAACCCCCGACCTCAATATCTTCACTTCGCTTATGCTTTTGAGAAATTGTGTTACCCATTGGATAAAGTCATTGCCTACAACAATAAAAACTTCAGAGACAGCGGTTCGAACCCCACCCAGATAAGACCGAAAACCTATCCTATTATAATATATTTAGCGTTAAGTCATAATTATCGATTGATAAGTTGTCGTAGATTAATATATAAGAACTAAACACTGCAAATCAATGTTTACTGAAAGAGAATTTAATTGGTATTTTGCTCAAAAGATGGCGCCTCACGTTCACATAGTTAGGCTTGGCGTGAAATGACTAGTTTTGAAGCTGAAAACCTCTTAAACCTCAATAATTTGCAGATTATAGGCTAACATAGGTTAACATAGAGGTGGTGGTTAGCATCGGTAACTACGAATCCTGGGGCTGCTGCTCGAGAGGTCGTGAGATCGAGTCCAGACGAGAACTTTATAATTTCTGACCGCCCGTGGTGGGGCGTGATTCGGATTTCACGTTAAGCAATAAGTTTAAGGTAGAGCAACAAGCTTGACCTTCGCCAGAATGAACAATTCGGAGGGAGGAAAAACCAAGGTTAGCTAAGACAGATTTGCATATGCGTTCCATTTTAGAATGAATGAAAGTACCTCTATCACAAACAATATAATCGATTTCGTATCTCACTACTTCAGATCGGGGGTTCGACTCCCGATTGTGGCGGTTAATAAAGTAATCCGAGAGTTAGATCGAAATGGACCACGTTCGTCTGGCTTCATTATAATTCTAAACCCCGCCCTCAAAATTTAAAGGATCCACTAATTAAGTCAATAAAGAGTAAATTCCGTTTCCATGGAAATGTCAATTCTATTTTTTTTAATACAGGAAGCAGGGGCCAAGGGCAAATGTCCGTAAAATGCCATTTATGTAAGGAATCTAAAAACATGAATTTGTAATAAAATACATTTTTTTTAAGGTTTGGTTCAACATGTCTAAAAAAACATGAAAGTAATATGAATTTTTTTTTTAATTTTAATATATTAGTAAATATGAGATAACATGTCAGATTAAAATTAATTAAAATTAATTACTTACTTTATTAAAACTGCATTTCTTTTACTTTATTAAATCTTATACTCGTGTGTGTGTGTGTGTGTGTGTATATATGATAAAATACTGCGCTCAGAATTTGAACCTACTACCTCTTAAATATAACACGAGGGCAATGCCTGTCTTCTCACCCCAACTTATTCCGGAAATAAGATTTTTTATAATATATATATATATATATATATATATATATATATATATATATATATATAGTTTATCGGTGCATATGCTGTTTAATATTGTGATGCTGAGAATGGCATTTGTAGTTTATAGAGGATGTCCTTCCGACCTCTTACATTTCAGATCTTAATATCCCGAGCAATAAGATACTCTTCCCTCCTCCACCATTTCGACTGCAGACTGAAATATTTTTTCAGTTTTACAAACCTTTTGATATATATATATATATATATATATATATATATATATATATATATATATATATATATAGTATATATATATATATTTATTTTATTAATTTTTTTATTTATTTCTAGATTTTGGTGGGGGGTTTTAGTTTATTTATGATTTCTCCTAAAACAGGTGTAAATTTGGAGAAAACGTAATGTATTTTCTTTATGCCACGCCATATATATATATATATATTTTTTTTTTGTTTATTTAGGATATACGTTAATTTACATTTTATGTTCTACCAATTAAATTTTTAATATTGGTGTTCTGTGTGGATCAGTTATTTTTAAGATCGGTGATCTGTATGGATCAGTTATTTTTAATGTCGGTGGTCTCTATGGATCAGTTATTTTTAATATCAGTGATCTGTATGGATCAGTTATTTTTAATATCGGTGGTCTGGATGGATCAGCTATTTTTAATATCGGTGGTCTGGATGGATCAGCTATTTTTTAATATCGGTGGTCTCTATGGATCAGCTATTTTTTAATATCGGTGATCTGTATGGATTATTTAAACGTCACAGTGTGTGATTTAAAATTTTTAATTTGGGACCATGTTTCTTGAATTTTTTTAATAGCTTCAGAATTAAAGTTAAAAAAAAGACTAACTTTCTTTTCTGTTTGGGGAAAGTATCATGTTATATTCAGAATAAGTGTAAAGGAACTCGTATTCACAAGCGTCTTTGCGAAGAATTTTAATTCTATACAAATTTAAATAATTAATCTAATTGCTTAACCAATTGTTAACTACATAAGTGGAGTTTTATATAAAGAACATTGCTATTCGCGCACCTTTGTTACTAGTTTGGTTTTGCGTCTCAATTGAAACGTAAAACCAAATTTATAATGACATGGCGTTGAATTATACATTTGAAAAGCTACTAAATTGGGGCATAGGATGTATAATTAAACAGCTTATGTATTTTAAGGATTGACGTTCAGTATGGCATAAGAATTTTAAGTCGTTTGGTTTCGTATTACTTCTCAAGATAGGTTAAAGAAATGTTCCTCTCAAAATTAGGTTCCAAATTAGGGACCACATAGACACTAACCGGGAACATAATGGCTTTCTTTTAAACCCTAAATACCACAATGTTATACCAAAAAAGGAATCTTTTATTACTTAGAACGTTAAAGTCGCAAAAAAAAATACCATTTAAGTACCGGGTGTTTATAAAGTAACGAGAGTGAAGAAACAAATCCGATTCGAACTATATTAACGCGAGTAAACATGGACGAATAATATTTAGTACATGTAATTTATAACAACTGTATATTCGATACTAAGGTTTATAATAGGTGTTGAAAATGTTTTTACGAGTTAAAAACAAGTTGAAACTAGTTTAAACTAGTTTAAATCAAATCGGATTTCTCTCTTCACTTGCGTTACTTCATACACACCCTGTACTTCCACTTAAAGATTTTACAAACTATTCTACTTATTTGCGGCTTACAGTAAACAATTACTCCTCCTCTTCATTCACTTCATTCATTAAATAAATTCTAGAAAAATATCGAGTAAATAAGAATAAATAAATAAGAAATAAGAATAAATAAGAAATAAGAAAGAAGAAGAATAGAATTGAAAGACGTAAAAGTGAAAGTGGTAATAAGAGCCGAAGAAAGAGAGACTCGAGGACAATCAAGTTTTGTCAACTTTTCTTTCGTTCGTTATTGGTTACAAAACGAAGATTTTGAAATATCCGAAGCGAACATATACTTATACAGTGTTTGCCAATCGAGGTGCCACGGATGCCTCCTAAAGATGACGCAAAATTTCATGAAAATGAGAAAAATAAGTAATTAATACTTCAAAAATACTGACGATATAAAAATTTTAAAATGGAACAAAATACTCTTAATTTGTTACGTCCACATGGAAATTGCATAAATTCCATTTGAAGTTGCGTGGTGTTAGGACTTTAAGTGTGGGGGAGACTGGATGTTGAACAGAGGAAGACGAAAACCCTCCCTCCGGGTTTGTGATATAACTTTGAATCTTTGGTCCGGTTCTAGAATCCAAATATGCTTATTTCACGCAGATAAGTCCCAAATTGCGCCAGGAACGCGTTATTCGATCGTAATTTGTATTACATATTAAAGCAAGCAAGTAGTTTGGTTAAAATTCACATTCTATACTTGCAAAGATTGAAATATCTGTTTTTCAAGTCCAATGGGAACCGCACCAGTTAAATTATTACGCTGAGGTGCCACGAACGAAGAACAGATGGCACTGGGGTGTCTTGAGCCATAACGATTTGGGAATTACTGCACTAATGAAACGTTTTAGACATTTGGAGAAAACCGCTTTGTAATATATATATATATATATATATATATATATATATATATATATATGTGTGTGTGTGTGTGTGTGTGTGTGTGTGAAAGTGAATAATTTTAACACTCATTTTTGCATATAAAGTCCAAACTCGCGTGATACTAACTGTATATAAAATGCAAGTTTGGAAAAATAAAAAATTTAATTTTTCTATTTTATTTTTTTTGCTAAGTAATTAATGAATTATTTCTTTTTTAAATTACCTAATCACTCTTTTAGATTAAACTTAATCATGTAATCGTGTTAAATTCTGCAATGTTCATTTTTTTATGCATTCTCTTTCAGCTGTAAAAGATGAGGTCATATCTTGTCGAAACTCTAAATTAACACTTAATTTTAAATTTTAAGCATTTAATTTTGGTTCATATGCATGTTTAATGTTAATTCATAATAAATGCATATTTCAGTTCCATTTTAGTCAACTCGACAAATCATGATAACATCAGATCTGTCAGTATACTGTTTAAGAGGAAGATGTGCCTTCATCTTCAAATCTTGCTTATCTGTTAACATGCTGTTACAACAAAATTTGCCTTTGTCTTCAAAGATTTTGAAAAAGAATTCAGCCCCTTGAGAATCCAAAAAACAGATCAACATTAAACAATAATGACGTCACCAACTTTACACATATAAAAACCCTTGTAATCTCCCAAATAATTCTGATTATTCTGATTATTCTGATCTGACCTATAGGCTGAAGCATTCATTACCTGTAATATTTTAGAATCAGTAAAATACAGTAAGACGATATCTTTGTGTCTTCTCTTTTAAGCCCTGCTTTCTCCAGAGAACTTAGTTTTAAAATAGAACAAATAATTTCTCCGATACGCTGCAAGAAGAATCAGGGAACCGTCAGATAATCAAGTACATTTTCACAGAATTCTCCGATCCGCTACAAGAAAAATTCGGGGTGTTGTTAAAAGAACTATTCTGAGTCCCTACACGGTACCAGCTACCCCAGAGTGAGAAATCCGTTGCTGCCATCTAATCAGAACCCCTGTCAACCTCGAACCACCCAAGGCCATAGACAGAGTGTTAACATATATATTTATATATAATATATATATATACCTCGTTAACCTCGTTTAGGTTCCGTGTGTTGGTTGGTCTCTCTTCACAAGAAGGTGAAGCTGGTGGCCCCGCCTCTAGGCCTGGCTTGGTGGAGGAGCGAGTTGCTCTCTTGCGCTCTCCACCGCACATAGCCAGAGCTATATATATATTATATATAAATTTTCAAAGCTAGTTTTTTGGAAGGACTTCTATTTACTAATGATGAAATGAAGATCAAAGCTTGGTTTTAAATCATTAGGACGACATAAATCTTAAGATTTTTGAGAGTTGGAGCTTCTTCAAAATTTAAAAACCGAACACACACACACACAAACACACACACACACACTATATATATATATATATATATATATATATAATATATATATATATAATATATATATATATATATATTCGTGTATATATATCAAATACCTTCTACAAGAGACTGAGAGTAATTTCTGAGTAGGAAGAAAGTGATACAATAAAGATAGCACCGAATTGGAGTGAACGCTACTTTTAGCGATATATATATATATATTCTACTGAATATGGTGAAGCTAATCCCCCTCTTTGTAGTTTAAATTAGCATTATCTTTTCCTAAGGTAAGTATTACTCTAAAAGGGTGAAGACCTTTATTTCTTGACAGGTGAAATGGCAAACAAAGACTGTTATTTCTCAAAGCCATTTTTAAAAGCATTTTCTTATTTCAACTTTTAAAGAACGGAAAAAAAATTTGTATTACATCCATTCGCCCTTGGCCCCTCCTTCCTGCATATATATATATATATAATATATATATATTATACGAATTCTCCAGAACCGACAAAATAAGGGATCGGATATCGAGCCAACCTAATTCAACCTAACCTGACCTAATCTAATCTAACCCAAGCAATCGCATTCTAATGTAGCGCAACCAAACTTAACCTGACCTTACTTAGTTTTGACTAATATATAAAATTCTTTTATTCTTTTACGATATTCCACTACCCAGTTTGTTGGTTTGGGAGAATTCACTAGGCAGGGGTATCATCCAACCCCGCCGAAAACACCAAATGAGCCGTAAGTGAACAATGCTTTTTCTGGTTGTTCTTTTCAAGTGCATGTGTTTTCCAACCGGGATGCCAAGAATGCATCCTAAGAATACCGCGAAATTTCATGAAAAGGCCATAGATAAATAGTTGAAAATTAACAAGTTACTGAAGATGCGCAAATTTCAAATGAAACAAATCATTTCCAATTTCTTACATTTATACGGAAACTAAACGCTTAGTTTGAGGTTACGTTGTGTTAGGTAGTGTGTGTGTGTGTGTGTGTGTGTGTGTGTGTGTAGGGAGGAACACTTAGAGACGAAAATCACCGGAGGTGACGCGAAAAAAGAACAAATGGCTCCGGGCAGCCTTGAACCATAAAAAGATAGGAACCATTAAATGCGTCTTTATAAAAATTTTAATCTGCAATAAATGCTTTTTGGTTTTTAGGGGTTCATCCAACTCTACTAAGTTTTCACGGGATGTTAACTTAAACTTTGGTTTTAACTTTTAAGTTAATCAGTGAAAAAAATTAATCATTCGATGACGAATTTTTTTTATATATTTCATCAATATGAAATATTAACGCTTAATCCCTTAGAAAAAAGGTTTTGAACTATTTCTTAGAAATGTCGCTCAGAAATATCGCTTGGAAAATCACTAAAAATAACGACTTAGGAATATAGTTTAGAAATATTAGCTAACTTAGAAATATCACTTAGAAATACTGCTTAGAAATATCGCTTAGAAATATAACTTAAAATTATCATATAGAAATATAGCTTAGAAATATAGCTTAAAATTATCATTTAGAAATATCGCTTAGAAATATAGCTTAAAATTATCATTTAGAAATATCGCTTAGAAATATAACTTAAAATTATCATTTAGAAATATCGTTTAGAAATATAGCTAAAATTATCATTTAGAAATATCGCTTAGAAATATAGCTTAAAATTATCATTTAGAAATATAGCTTAAAATTATCATTTAGAAATATCGCTTAGAAATATAGCTTAAAATTATCATTTAGAAATATCGCTTAGAAATATAGCTTAAAATTATCATTTAGAAATATCGCTTAGAAATATAGCTTAAAATTATCATTTAGAAATGTAGCTTAAAATTATCATTTAGAAATATTCCTAATATAGAAACTCGCTGAAAATTATCGCTTAGAATATAATTTACTATTCTAACCGAAGCCGAAAGCGCAAATTTTCAATTATCGTCTTTTAGTGAAATGAGACACTACAGAAAGCCCTCTTCATTCTGAACGCTTTGGTGTGGTATGATTAATAATAGCATTTTGATGCTATTACCAGTGACTTTTAAGAAGAAGAAGATGCTGTCGAAAGTGGAAAGGAAGAAAGGATTTTGTTCTTGAATCGAGAAATTGAAATTTAATTCAGAGGTGACGTGTTCGAAGATCTTTTGGAGTTTCACTCACAAAGCATAAGTGAAATAAGATAGTGTGGAAGTGAAGGAATAAATCTTTTGATAGGAGCTTCTCATCAAAGGAAGAGAGACGCGGAATTATGAAAGTCGGGATGGAAAAATGCTTCGGGAGGAGCATTCAGAACGGTACCCAAATTGAGGAAGAAAGAAACTGACAAACACACACACAGACAAACTAAGAAAAATCGGCAAATAAATGAAGAAATTAATAAGTTAAGAAAAATTGGGAGATAAACAGAGAGAAAGAGAGAGAAAGCTGAAAAACAGACGGACAAACAGAGGAAAACAAACACACCTCGGCAAATAGAAAAACTAGCAAAATATCGGCGCTACGCGCCGATTTTGCTAGATCTGCGGTGCTTGGACCTTCGACCCAAACCGAATTGTGGGCCTACGGCGTATTTTATTTTGAACATCAATAGCTCTTTATCTGGATATCGTTCCCATTCCTCTCACCTTGGGCCTCAGTAATTGGGGTGCCTGTGGCCCTCCAATTACTGGCGAACCAATTATTCGGTCAGTAAAACTACAGAAAAGAACGCAGCCATGAAAATCTAAAACTTCACAAATCTTGATACGATGAACTCCGTTGTGAAGCTCAAAATTTTCATGACTGCGTTCTTTTCTATAGTTTTATTGACCAAATAATTGAACCGACAGTAATTGGGGGGTCGCAGGCCCCTAATTACTGGGGCTTCAATTATTTGGTCAGTAAAACTACAGTCATGAAAATATTAAGCTTCACAAATATTGACACAATGTGAAGCTCAAGATTTTCATTGCTGCATTCTTTTCTATAGTTTTATCGCGATGCTGGGGGCCCTCGGGCCCAGTAATTGGTGGTGGGGGGGGCTGGTAACACATATATTTTCGTTCATTACTCATCACCCCCATCCACCATACGAAGTTTGGTCGAAATCGGTTCAGAAACGTAAAAGTTTTTTCTGCGGACAGAGAGGCAGACACATTTTTGCTAAATTATAATAGTAATGATACCCGATTAGGTTAATTAAATGGCCGGTTAGGTCAACTGAATGCCCGATTAGATTAATTGAATGCCCGGGTACGTTAATTGAATGCCCGGTTAGGTAATTGTACACCCTTGACGATTGGTTAGGTTAAGTCATGATATTTTCGTTAAAGCCAACGAAAATATCACGACTTAACCTAACCAATCGTCAAGGGCGTACAGATGACCTAACCTGGCATTCAATGAACCTAACCGGGTATTCAATAATTTTACCATAGGTTTCGTAATGATCTTGATGACGTCATTTAATGTTTTAAAATTAATTATTTAATTTATTAACACCCACGTGCACAACCTCGGGACCTAATCAATAGTGTGTGAAGTTTCATGTTTGTAACTGCTTCCATTTTGGAGTTATGGCTGATGGCTGGAACACACACACACACACACACACACACACACACACACGTCTTTTTATTATTATTATTATTATTATTATTATAGATAAACAATAGACTGGTACAAATTTATAACCGAAAGACTTCCGAAAATCAACAATTTTTGATAAAGAAAAGGGGAAAATTGGTTTTGTAGGCCTAGCGGGTCCTAAATTTTCATAAATGGAAAATAATTGCTATTTTCTTACTTACAGCGACAGGCATAATGATATTAGGATACCTAATAGAAATTTTGTAATATTTTAAAGTGGGGAAAATAAATAATTTCTAAAAATGATCTTCAACTATAAAAGCGCATCTAATCAGATAACTTAATTAACGTATTTCTATGACAACTAAAAAATAGAATGATAAATCAATATCCTATCAAATTGTTTGTGTATACGTAAAATTATTTGTACAAAAGCCACAGTAATAAAACGCACAAAAGTCACGGTAAATAATTTCGAGTGTGGCTCGTTTAACATTAAACTCGTGTTTATTTAAAGTGCCCGTTTTAATTATGTAATTTTTTGGATTGAATCGATAAAGAAATCTTTTGTGAATCGGAAAATGTTAAAATTATAACAAATATAAAAATATTTTGTATAAAAATCATTGAATTTTAAAAATGCATGTTTGTTTTTAGTTTTTGCAAGAAGTTCTTTATGAATTTTAAAAATATATACTTTTTTAAATTGAATCGATAAATAAATCTTTTGTGAATCGAATGATATTAAATGTTTAGTAAATATTGACTTATTTTGTGCCAAAATTATGATTAAAAATGAAAAATTTAAAAAATGCGTGTACAGGCATGGGAAGAACTGTACCCCTAAAAGGGGGGAAGGAATTACGTTAGGGAATTTTTTTTTAGCATGGGCACTGCACAATAAAAAGACGCATCGAATGGTGAAAACCGCATTGTTCTACACCAATTGTAGCGACCTGTAGGTGTGCGCAAAAAAACTGTTACATATATAACCTTACCTTACAACCTTACAAAGGTTCCGCGAAACTTATATGTTAAACACAGACCGTGCATGGAACAAGGAACTCTTCAGGGAAAATTAAATCCACTATAGTCCGAATAAGTAATGGTAAATGACAAATACCATAGTTTTTCTTTTCATGATGCTAGCCCGACGTGGGCAACGGTCTCTCGCAAAGAGATCCCATAAATATAGCTTCCCTCACCAGCTATCTGCAGATAGCTGGTGAGGGAAGCTATATTTATGGGATCTCTTTGCGAGAGACCCGTTGCCCACGTCGGGCTAGCATCATGAAAAAGAAAAACTATGGTATTTGTCATTTACCATTACTTATTCGGACTATAGTGGATTTAATTTCCCAGAAGAGTTCCTTGTTCCATGCACGGTCTGTGTTTAACATATATATATATATATATAATATATATATATATATATATATAACTTCATTTCTGAAATAGTATATTAGATTAAATACACACACATACACACACACACACACACATACACACACACACACACACACACACACAGGCAGAGAGATACAAACAAATAAACAAACGAGCAGACAGACAAACACAAAACACGGATAGAAAGAAATAAAATGAGAAAAACTCAGATTAATAAAAAAGAAGCAGAAATAATAATATTATTATTACAGAATCTAAATAATGAAGTTTTAGTTAAGAAAGCTTAAGTTTTTACACAAACTATTTCAGTCAAAATTCAAGTTTCCATTTTCTGTTATAACTTTCCACTCCCCAAGTTCACTTTTGAGAAAATTCCCTGATAAATATTTTAGCACGCAACTTTCGTCATCTTTACCTATTTCTCTACCCCCCTCGAACCCCCCCCCTCAGGACCGGCCGAACCCCTCCCCTCTTGCTTAAAAACGTGTATTCTGATTATTATTTAGCTTTGAATAGCAGAAAAAATATAATAACAGTTAGAGTTGATTTCTGATTATACTTTATATGTGAAAACTGTGTATGTATATATATATATATATATATATATATATATATATATATATATATATATAAGGGTGTGCCATAAAAAAGGGTTGTCATTTAATTTGAATAAAACTTCTACACAATAAAATATATCTATTTATCTACATGCAAACAAGTTTTCAGACGAAAATATCAAATAATTCAAACTCTATCCACATTTAACGAAAGAGTATGATTTTTCTATTTAACATGTAAAAATTATTAAACCTTTTTAATATTTTTATAAAAATAATTTTTAACATAAAATTTACCTGAAATTATTAAAAAAATTGTTCGAAATGCTTTCCTTCCATTTCAATAACTTTTTTTATTCTTTGCTGGAATTCATCTATGGCTCGATTTACTTGTTCCTGTGGAAGCTCTTCCCATTTTGAATGATGATCTCGCGTAAATGAGCGACATCTTTATCCTATTCCTGTAGACCTCGCTCTGCTAAGTTCTCCCATATTCCGGCAAAGAATAAAAAAGTTATTGAAATGGAAGGAAAGCATTTCGAACAATTTTTTTAATAATTTCAGTAAATTTTACATTAAAAATTATTTTTATAAAAAAAATATTAAAAGGTGTAATAATTTTTGCATGTTAAGTAGAAAAATCATACTCTTTCGTTAAATGTTGACAGAATTTTAATTATTTGATATTTTAGTCTGAAAACTTGTTTGTATATAGATAAATACATATGTTTTATTGTGTAGAAGTTTTATTCAAATTAAATGACAAATGTTGATTTTATAACCTTTTTAAAATGTACCCTTTTTTATGGCACACACGTTTTATATATATATAAATATAAATTTTAGCGATTTCATGAAATCACTAGTTTCACAATATATATATATATATATATATACGTATATATTATGTATATATATATATATAGAGAGAGAGAGAGAGAGAGAGAGAGAGAGAGAGAGAGAGAGAGAGAGAGAGAGAGAATATTGGTCCGTTGATAGAGGGGAGGCCAAACACACATATGACCCAAAAAAAATGAGCGAACTGCTTAAGGAACAATTTAACTCTGTATTTAGCATCCCTAAGTCCGGGATGAAAATAGAAAACGCGGACGAATTTTTCGAAATTGATACAAATCAGCCAAGGACAAATTCTGGCACAAACCTACTGTATTAATGGACTTAGAGTTCTCGGAAGGAGATGTAATTAAGGCTCTGTCACAGATGCGAGACAATTCGGCACCAGGGCCAGACACATGGAGTGCCACTTTTCTAAAGAAATGTAAAGAGAGTATTGCCAAACCGCTGTACTTACTATGGAGGAAATCACTCGACACAGGACAAATTCCACTGCCATTAAAGAACGCGAACATTGCCCCTTTATTCGAAGGTGGTAACAGAGCAATGCCCAAGAATTATCGGCCGGTAGCTCTCACCTCACACCTTATAAAGTGTTTTGAACGTATAATTAGAAGCGAAACCACCTACTACCTACAAGAAAAGAACTTATACAACCCAAATCAACATGGTTTCAGGCCTGGAAGATCATGCCTATCACGGCTAATAGATCATCAGGAGAAAATATTGGAAACACTGTGTCGAGGACAAAACATAGATGTAATATATACAGACTTTGCTAAAGCCTTCGATAAATGTGACCATGGAATTATAGCACATAAACTTAAGAATACAGGGATTACTAGAAAGCTGAGAAGATGGATATTTAATTTCTTGACGCAAAGAACGCAAAGAGTGGTGGTAAATGGAGTCAAAGCGGAAGTCTCGGAAGTAGAGAACTCTGGCCCACAAGGGACAGTACTAGCTCCCTTGCTGCTCATAATAATGATTGCAGATATTGATGCAGATATCAATGACAGTATTGTATCATGTTTCGCAGATGACACAAAGATATGCAAGGAAATATTGAAAGAAGGTGACATAGAAAGATTACAAAATGACATTGAAACATTATTCCAGTGGGCAGAAGACAACAATATGAAGTTCAACGAAGAAAAATTCCAACTTCTAAGATATAGTAATAACATGGAGGTACAGAAAAAAGGGTACAAAACTCTGCAAGCCAAACAGATAACACCAAATCCTCAAGTCAGGAATCTTGGAGTAATAATATCGTCGGA
This sequence comes from Bathynomus jamesi, assembly GCA_023014485.1. Taxonomy (NCBI): domain Eukaryota; kingdom Metazoa; phylum Arthropoda; class Malacostraca; order Isopoda; family Cirolanidae; genus Bathynomus; species Bathynomus jamesi. The sequence continues at coordinate 341,228 of JAJOZX010003923.1, forward strand.
TGCAGAATTCAGAAAGAACTATAACATCAAAATTACAACGGCTAGAAAAACAATAATTGAGTATTGCTCAGTACTCACAAGCCCATACAGAAAACGAGACATTTACGCCTAAGATAGATTATCATTTAGAAATATAGCTTAGAAATATAGCTTAAAATTATCATTTAGAAATATCGCTTAGAAATATAGCTTAAAATTATCATTTAGAAATATCGCTTAGAAATATAGCTTAAAATTATCATTTAGAAATATTCCTTATATAGAAACTCGCTGAAAATTATCGCTTAGAATATAATTTATTATTCTAACTGAAGTTGAAAGCGCGAATTTTCAATTATCGTCTTTTAGTGAAATGAGACACGACAGAAAGCCCTCTTCATTCTGAACGCTTTGGTGTAGTATGATTAATAATAGCATTTTGATGCTATTACCAGTGACTTTTAAGAAGAAGAAGATGCTGTCGAAAGTGGAAAGGAAGAAAGGATTTTGTTCTTCAATCGAGAAATTGAAATTTAATTCAGAGGAGACGTGTTCGAAGATCTTTTGGAGTTTCAGACACAAAGCATAAGTGAAATAAGATAGTGTGGAAGTGAAGGAATAAATCTTTTGATAGGAGCTTCTCATCAAAGGAAGAGAGACGCGGAATTATGAAAGTCGGGATGGAAAAATGCTTCGGGAGGAGCATTCAGAAGGGTACCCAAATTGAGGAAGAAAGAAACTGACAAACACACACACACAGACAAACTAAGGAAAATCGGCAAATAAATGAAGAAATTAATAAGTTAAGAAAAATTGGGAGATAAACAGAGAGAAAGAGAGAGAAAGCGGAAAAACAGACGGACAAACAGAGGAAAACAAACAGACCTCGGCAAATAGAAAAAAACTAGCAAAAGATCGGCGCTACGCGCCGATTTTGCTAAATCTGCGGTGCTTGGACCTTCGACCCAAACCGAATTGTGGGCCTACGGCGTATTTTATTTTGAACATCAATAGCTCTTTATCTGGATATCGTTCCCATTCCTCTCACCTTGGGCCTCAGTAATTGAGGTGCCTGTGGCCCTCCAATTACTGACGAACCAATTATTCGGTCAATAAAACTACAGAAAAGAACGCAGCCATGAAAATCTAAAACTTCACAAATCTTGATACGATGAACTCGGATGTGAAGCTCAAGATTTTCATGACTGCGTTCTTTTCTATAGTTTTATTGACCAAACAATTGAACCGACAGTAATTGGGGTGTCGCAGGCCCCTAATTACTGGGGCTTCAATTATTTGGTCAGTAAAACTATAGTCATGAAAATCTTAACCTTCAGAAATATTGACACAATGTGAAACTCAAGATTTTCATTGCTGCGTTCTTTTCTATAGTTTTATTGCGATGCTGGGGGCCCTCGGGCCCAGTAATTGGTGGGGGGGGGGGGCTGGTAACACATATATTTTCGTTCATTACTCATCACCCCCATCCACCATACGAAGTTTGGCCGAAATCGGTTCAGAAACGTAAAACCTTTTTCTGCGGACAGAGAGGCAGACACATTTTTGCTAAATTATAATAGTAATGATACCCGATTAGGTTAATTAAATGGCCGGTTAGGTCAACTGAATGCCCGATTAGATTAATTGAATGCCCAGGTACGTTAATTGAATGCCCGGTTAGGTTAATTGTACACCCTTGACGATTGGTTAGGTTAAGTCATGATATTTTCGTTAAAGCCAACGAAAATATCACGACTTAACCTAACCAATCGTCAAGGGCGTACAGATGACCTAACCTGGCATTCAATGAACCTAACCGGGTATTCAATAATTTTACCATAGGTTTCGTAATGATCTTGATGACGTCATTTAATGTTTTAAAATTAATTATTTAATTTATTAACACCCACGTGCACAACCTCGGGACCTAATCAATATGTGTGTGAAGTTTCATGTTTGTAACTGCTTCCATTTTGGAGTTATGGCTGATGGCTGGAACACACACACACACACACACCACACACACACACACACACCCACACACGTCTTTTTATTATTATTATTATTATATAGATAAACAATAGACTGGTACAAATTTATAACCGAAAGACTTCCGAAAATCAACAATTTTTGATAAAGAAAAGGGGGAAAATTGGTTTTGTAGGCCTAGGGGGTCCGAAATTTCTTAAAATGGAAAATAATTGCTATTTTCTTACTTACAGCGAGAGGCATAATGATATTAGGATACCTAATAGAAATTTTGTAATATTTTAAAGTGGGGAAAATAAATAATTTTCTAAAAATGATCTTCAACTATAAAAGCGCATCTAATCAGATAACTTAATTAACGTATTTCTATGACAACTAAAAAATAAAATGATAAATCAATATCCTATCAAATTGTTTGTGTATACGTAAAATTATTTGTACAAAAGCCACAGTAATAAAACGCACAAAAGTCACGGTAAATAATTTCGAGTGTGGCTCGTTTAACTTTAAACTCGTGTTTATTTAAAGTGCCCGTTTTAATTATGTAATTTTTTGTATTGAATCGATAAAGAAATCTTTTGTGAATCGAAAAATGTTAAAATTATAACAAATATCAAAATATTTTGTATAAAAATCATTGAATTTTAAAAATGCATGTTTGTTTTTAGTTTTTTGCAAGAATATATTTATGAATTTTAAAAATATATACTTTTTAAAATTGAATCGATAAACAAATCTTTTGTGAATCGAATGATATTAAATGTTTAGTAAATATTGACTTATTTTGTGCCAAAATTATGATTAAAAATGAAAAATTAAAAAATGCGTGTACAGACATGGGAAGAACTGTACCCCTAAAAGGGGGGGAAGGAATTATGTTATGGAATTTTTTTTTAGCATGGCACTGCACAATAAAAAGACGCATCGAATGGTGAAAACCGCATTGTTCTACACCAATTGTAGCGACCTGTAAGTGTGCGCAAAAAAACTGTTACATATATATATATATATATATATATATATATATATATATATATATATATATATATAGGGCGTCCCAAAAAAATGTATACACACTTTAAATAATTATAAAGGCAGTGTTTATTAAAATACATTTCATTTTCAAAATGTAATAGAATCTACAGACATTATTTAATTGTTTTGTCAACGCCTGTTTTCAAACTGACGTCCGTTCTGGTCCAGGCACTGCTGATAACGCGAAGCAATGGAATCGCAAACATCACGAAACATTTCGTTTAGTATTTGTGTGCATTCTCGTTCAAATGCTGCTCTCAATTCAGCGACTGTTGCAGGTTTTATAGCGTAGACTTTGTCTTTTAAGTATCCCATAAAAAAGTCTAGTGGTGAGGTCTGGTGAACGCGGAGGGTATTCTACGAAACCCCTTCGTCCAATCCACATCCACATCGTGCCAAGTACCACTCGATATACTCCACTCTTCGGTCCGGATCATCTTCATTAATAGCATGGACTAATCTTGGAATGTAACTTTTCCATTGACAGCGCTTCAAAATGCGTTGGACAGACGATTCTGAAATTCCTACCTCACGACTCGCTTGCCGCACAGATTTCTTGGACTTTGGTGATACGTTTCCTGTACTCTTTCTTGCTTTGTGGGCTTGTCGATGTCCGTGGTCTTCCGGAACGCTTCTTGTGGACATTCTGAACAGTTCCATCGGCTTCAAACTTATCTCTAATTCGAGTGATGGTAAGTCGCGTTGGTGGATCTGTTTGAAACTCCCTCCTAAACTGTTTGCACTTCAACTGCGTTTTCACACTTCCAGTAGCATTTTAGAATGAATTTCCTTTGTTCAAAGCTTAGTCTGACTGCCATTATTAATTCTAATGGGTTTAACTTGGAAAGAAAGAAACATCAATTGAGCTATCAGCTGTTAAAGTGTGTATACATTTGTTTGGGACGCCCTGTATATATATATGGCTTCATTTCTGAAATAGTATATTAGATTAAATACACACACACACACACACACACACACACACACACACACACACAGGCAGAGAGATACAAACAAATAAACAAACGAGCAGACAGACAAACACAAACACGGATAGAAATAAAATGAGAAAAACTCAGATTAATAAAAAAGCAGAAATAATAATATTATTATTACAGAATCTAAATAATGAAGTTTTAGTTAAGAAAGCTTAAGTTTTTACACAAACTATTTCAGTCAAAATTCAAGTTCCATTTTCTGTTGTAACTTTCCACCCCCCAAGTTCACTTTTGAGAAAATTCCCTGATAAATATTTAGCACGCAACTTTCGTCATCTTTACCTATTTCTCTACCCCCCACCTCGAACCCTCCCCTCAGGACCGGCCGAAACCTCCCCTCTTGCTTAAAACGTGTATTCTGATTATTATTTAGCTTTGAATAGCAGAAAAAATATAATAACAGTTAAGAGTTGATTTCTGATTATACTTTATATGTGAAACTATATATATATATATATATATATATATTATATATATAGGGTGTGCCATAAAAAAGGGTTGTCATTTAATTTGAATAAAACTTCTACACAATAAAACTATGTATTTACTACATGCAAACAAGTTTTCAGACGAAAATATCAAATAATTCAACTCTATCCACATTTAACGAAGAGTATGGATTTTTCTATTTAACATGTAAAAATTATTAAACCTTTTTAATATTTTTTATAAAAATAATTTTTAACATAAAATTTACCTGAAATTATTAAAAAAATTGTTCGAAATGCTTTCCTTCCATTTCAATAACTTTTTTTATTCTTGGCCGGAATTCATCTATGGCTCGTTTACTTGTTCCTGTGGAAGCTCTTCCCATTTTTGAATGATGATCTCGCGTAAATGAGCGACATCTTTTATCCTAGTCCTTTAGACTCGCTCTGCTAAGTTCTCCCATATTCCGGCAAAGAATAAAAAGTTATTGAAATGGAAGGAAAGCATTTCGAACAATTTTTTTAATAATTTCAGGTAAATTTACATTAAATATTATTTTTATAAAAAAAATATTAAAAAGGTTTTAATAATTTTGCATGTTAAGTAGAAAAATCATACTCTTTCGTTAAATGTTGACAGAATTTTAATTATTTGATATTTTAGTCTGAAAACTTGTTTATATATAGACAAATACATATGTTTTATTGTGTAGAAGTTTTATTCAAATTAAATGACAAATGTTGATTTTATAACCTTTTTAAATGTACCCTTTTTTATGGCACCCCGTTTTAAATATATATATAAATATAAATTTTAGCGATTTCATGAAATCACTAGTTTCACAATATATATATATATATATATATATATATATATATATATATATAGAGAGAGGAGAAGAGAGAGAGAGGAGAGAGAGAGAGAGAGAGAGAGAGAATATTGGTCCGTTGATAGAGGGAGGCCAAACACACATATTACCCAAAATAAATGCGAACTGCTTAAGGAACAATTTAACTCTGTGTTTAGCATCCCTAAGTCCGGGATGAAAGTAGAAAACGCGGACGAATTTTCGACATTGTACAAATCAGCCAAGGACAATTCTGGCAGAAACCTATTATGGACTTAGAGTTCTCGGAAGGAGATGTAATTAAGGCTCTGTCACAGATGCGAGACAATTCGGCACCAGGGCCAGACACTGGAGTGCCACATTTATAAGAAATGTAAAGAGAGTATTGCCAAACCGCTGTACTTACTATGGAGGAAATCACTCGACACAGGACAAATTCCACTGCCATTAAAGAACGCGAACATTGCCCCTTTATTCAAAGGTGTAACAGAGCAATGCCCAAGATTATCGGCCGGTAGCTCTCACCTCACACCTTATAAAGTGTTTTGAACGTATAATTAGAAGCGAAACCACCTACTACCTCCATGAAAAGAACTTATACAACCCAAATCAACATGGTTTCAGGCCTGGAAGATCATGCCTATCACGGCTATTAGATCATCAGGAGAAAATATTGGAAACTGTGTCGAGGACAAAACATAGATGTAATATATACGGACTTTGCTAAGCCTTCGATAAATGTGACCATGGAATTATAGCACATAAACTTAAGAATACAGGGATTACTGGAAAGCTGAGAAGATGGATATTTAATTTCTTGACGCAAAGAACGCAAAGAGTGGTGGTAATGGAGTCAAAGCGGAAGTCTCGGAAGTAGAGAACTCTGTCCCCACAAGGGACAGTACTAGCTCCCTTGCTGCTCATAATAATGATTGCAGATATTGATGCAGATATCAATGACAGTATTGTATCATGTTTCGCAGATGACACAAAGATATGCAAGGAAATATTGAAAGAAGGTGACATAGAAGATTACAAAATGACATTGAAACATTATTCCAGTGGGCAGAAGACAACAATATGAAGTTCAACGAAGAAAAATTCCAACTTCTAAGATATAGTAATAACATGGAGGTACAGAAAAAAGGGTACAAAACTCTGCAAGCCAAACAGATAACACCAAATCCTCAAGTCAGGAATCTTGGAGTAATAATATCGTCGGATGCAGAATTCAGAAAGCACTATAACATCAAAATTACAACGGCTAGAAAACAATAATTGAGTATTGCTCAGTACTCACAAGCCCATACAGAAAACGAGACATTTACGCCTAAGTAGATTATCATTTAGAAATATAGCTTAGAAATATAGCTTAAAATTATCATTTAGAAATATCGCTTAGAAATATAGCTTAAAATTATCATTTAGAAATATCGCTTAGAAATATACCTTAAAATTATCATTTAGAAATATCGTTTAGAAATATAGCTAAAGTTATCATTTAGAAATATCGCTTAGAAATATAACTTAAAATTATCATTTAGAAATATAGCTCAGAAATATAGCTTAAAATTATCATTTAAATATCGCTTAGAAATATAGCTTAAAAATTATCATTTAGAAATATAGCTTAAAATTATCATTTAGAAATATTCCTTATATAGAAACTCGCTGAAAATTATCGCTTAGAATATAATTTACTATTCTAACTGAAGTTGAAAGCGCGAATTTTTCAATTATCGTCTTTTAGTGAAATGAGACACGACAGAAAGCCCTCTTCATTCTGAACGCTTTGGTGTGGTATGATTAATAATAGCATTTTGATGCTATTACCAGTGACTTTTAAGAAGAAAAAGATGCTGTCGAAGTGGAAAGGAAGAAAGGATTTTGTTCTTGAATCGAGAATTGAAATTTAATTCAGAGGTGACGTGTTCGAAGATCTTTTGGAGTTTCAGACACAAAGCATAAGTGAAATAAGATAGTGTGGAAGTGAAGGAATAAATCTTTTGATAGGAGCTTCTCATCAAAGGAAGAGAGACGCGGAATTATGAAAGTCGGGATGGAAAATGCTTCGGGAGGAGCATTCAGAAGGGTACCCAAATTGAGGAAGAAAGAAACTGACAAACACACACACACACAGACAACTAAGGAAAATCGGCAATAAATGAAGAAATTAATAAGTTAAGAAAAATTGGGAGATAAACAGAGAGAAAGAGAGAGAAAGCGGAAAAACAGACGGACAAACAGAGGAAAACAAACAGACCTCGGCAAATAGAAAAAAACTAGCAAAAGATCGGCGCTACGCGCCGATTTTGCTAAATCTGCGGTGCTTGGACCTTCGACCCAAACCGAATTGTGGGCCTACGGCGTATTTTATTTTGAACATCAATAGCTCTTTATCTGGATATCGTTCCCATTCCTCTCACCTTGGGCCTCAGTAATTGAGGTGCCTGTGGCCCTCCAATTACTGACGAACCAATTATTCGGTCAATAAAACTACAGAAAAGAACGCAGCCATGAAAATCTAAAACTTCACAAATCTTGATACGATGAACTCGGATGTGAAGCTCAAGATTTTCATGACTGCGTTCTTTTCTATAGTTTTATTGACCAAATAATTGAACCAGTAATTTGGTCAGTAAAACTATAGTCATGAAAATCTTAAGCTTCACAAATATTGACACAATGTGAAGCTCAAGATTTTCATTGCTGCGTTCTTTTCTATAGTTTTATCGCGATGCTGGGGGCCCTCTGGCCCAGTAATTGGTGGGGGGGGGGCTGGTAACACATATATTTTCGTTCATTACTCATCACCCCCATCCACCATACGAAGTTTGGTCGAAATCGGTTCAGAAACGTAAAACTTTTTTCTGCGGACAGAAAGGCAGACACATTTTTGCTAAATTATAATAGTAATGATACCCGATTAGGTTAATTAAATGGCCGGTTAGGTCAACTGAATGCCCGATTAGATTAATTGAATGCCCGGGTACGTTAATTGAATGCCCGGTTAGGTTAATTGTACACCCTTGACGATTGGTTAGGTTAAGTCATGATATTTTCGTTAAAGCCAACGAAAATATCACGACTTAACCTAACCAATCGTCAAGGGCGTACAGATGACCTAACCTGGCATTCAATGAACCTAACCGGGTATTCAATAATTTTACCATAGGTTTCGTAATGATCTTGATGACGTCATTTAATGTTTTAAAATTAATTATTTAATTTATTAACACCCACGTGCACAACCTCGGGACCTAATCAATATGTGTGTGAAGTTTCATGTTTGTAACTGCTTCCATTTTGGAGTTATGGCTGATGGCTGGAACACACACACACACACACACACACACACACACACACACACACACGTCTTTTTATTATTATTATTATTATTATTATAGATAAACAATAGACTGGTACAAATTTATAACCGAAAGACTTCCGAAAATCAACAATTTTTGATAAAGAAAAGGGGAAAATTGGTTTTGTAGGCCTAGGGGGTCCGAAATTTTCAGAAAATGGAAAATAATTGTTATTTTCTTACTTACAGCGACAGGCATAATGATATTAGGATACCTAATAGAAATTTTGTAATATTTTAAAGTGGGGAAAATAAATAATTTTCTAAAAATTATCTTCAACTATAAAAGCGCATCTAATCAGATAACTTAATTAACGTATTTCTATGACAACTAAAAAATAGAATGATAAATCAATATCCTATCAAATTGTTTGTGTATACGTAAAATTATTTGTACAAAAGCCACAGTAATAAAACGCACAAAAGTCACGGTAAATAATTTCGAGTGTGGCTCGTTTAACTTTAAACTCGTGTTTATTTAAAGTGCCCGTTTTAATTATGTAATTTTTTGTATTGAATCGATAAAGAAATCTTTTGTGAATCGAAAAATGTTAAAATTATAACAAATATAAAAATATTTTGTATAAAAATCATTGAATTTTAAAAATGCATGTTTGTTTTTAGTTTTTTGCAAGAATTTTTTTATGAATTTTAAAAATATGTACTTTTTTAAATTGAATCGATAAATATATCTTTTGTGAATCGAATGATATTAAATGTTTAGTAAATATTGACTTATTTTGTGCCAAAATTATGATTAAAAATGAAAAATTAAAAAAATGCGTGTACAGACATGGGAAGAACTGTACCCCTAAAAGTGGGGGAAGGAATTATGTTAGGGAATTTTTTTTTTAGCATGGGCACTGCACAATAAAAAGACGCATCGAATGGTGAAAACCGCATTGTTCTACACCAATTGTAGCGACCTGTAGGTGTGCGCAAAAAAACTGTTACATATATATATATATATATATATATATATATATATATACAGGGCGTCCCAAAAAAATGTATACACACTTTAAATAATTATAAAGGCAGTGTTTATTAAAATACATTTCATTTTCAAAATGTAATAGAATCTACAGACATTATTTAATTGTTTTGTCAACGCCTGTTTTCAAACTGACGTCCGTTCTGGTCCAGGCGCTGCTGATAACGCGAAGCAATGGAATCGCAAACATCACGAAACATTTCGTTTGGTATTTGTGTGCATTCTCGTTCAATGGCTGCTCTCAATTCAGCGACTGTTGCAGGTTTTATAGCGTAGACTTTGTCTTTTAAGTATCCCCATAAAAAGTCTAGTGGTGTGAGGTCTGGTGAACGCGGAGGGTATTCTACGAAACCCCTTCGTCCAATCCACATCCACATCGTGCCAAGTACCACTCGCAATACTCCACTCTTCGGTCCGGATCATCTTCATTAATAGCATGGACTAATCTTGGAATGTAACTTTTCCATTGACAGCGCTTCAAAATGCGTTGGACAGACGATTCTGAAATTCCTACCTCACGACTCGCTTGCCGCACAGATTTTCTTGGACTTTGGTGATACGTTTCCTGTACTCTTTCTTGCTTTGTGGGGCTTGTCGATGTCCGTGGTCTTCCGGAACGCTTCTTGTGGACATTCTGAACAGTTCCATCGGCTTCAAACTTATCTCTAATTCGAGTGATGGTAAGTCGCGTTGGTGGATCTGTTTGAAACTCCCTCCTAAACTGTCTTTGCACTTCAACTGCGTTTTCACACTTCCAGTAGCATTTTAGAATGAATTTCCTTTGTTCAAAGCTTAGTCTGACTGCCATTATTAATTCTAATGGGTTTAACTTGGAAAGAAAGAAGCATCAATTGAGCTATCAGCTGTTAAAGTGTGTATACATTTTTTTGGGACGCCCTGTATATATATATGGCTTCATTTCTGAAACAGTATATTAGATTAAACACACACACACACACACACACACACACAGGCAGAGAGATACAAACAAATAAACAAACGAGCAGACAGACAAACACAAACACGGATAGAAATAAAATGAGAAAAACTCAGATTAATAAAAAAGAAGCAGAAATAATAATATTATTATTACAGAATCTAAATAATGAAGTTTTAGTTAAGAAAGCTTAAGTTTTTACACAAACTATTTCAGTCAAAATTCAAGTTCCATTTTCTGTTATAACTTTCCACCCCCCCAAGTTCACTTTTGAGAAAATTCCCTGATAAATATTTTAGCACGCAACTTTCGTCATCTTTACCTATTTCTCTACCCCCCACCTCGAACCCTCCCCTCAGGACCGGCCGAAACCCTCCCCTCTTGCTTAAAAACGTGTATTCTGATTATTATTTAGCTTTGAATAGCAGAAAAAATATAATAACAGTTAAGAGTTGATTTCTGATTATACTTTATATGTGAAACTGTTATATATATATATATATATATATATATATATATATATATATATATATATATATATATATATATATATATAAGGGTGTGCCATAAAAAAGGGTTGTCATTTAATTTGAATAAAACTTCTACACAATAAAACATATGTATTTATCTACATGCAAACAAGTTTTCAGACGAAAATATCAAATAATTCAAACTCTATCCACATTTAACGAAAGAGTATGATTTTTCTATTTAACATGTAAAAATTATTAAACCTTTTTAATATTTTTTATAAAAATAATTTTTAACATAAAATTTACCTGAAATTATTAAAAAAATTGTTCGAAATGCTTTCCTTCCATTTCAATAACTTTTTTTATTCTTGGCCGGAATTCATCTATGGCTCGATTTACTTGTTCCTGTGGAAGCTCTTCCCATTTTTGAATGATGATCTCGCGTAAATGAGCGACATCTTTTATCCTAGTCCTGTAGACTCGCTCTGCTAAGTTCTCCCATATTCCGGCAAAGAATAAAAAGTTATTGAAATGGAAGGAAAGCATTTCGAACAATTTTTTTAATAATTTCAGGTAAATTTTACATTAAATATTATTTTTATAAAAAAAAATATTAAAAAGGTTTAATAATTTTTGCATGTTAAGTAGAAAAATCATACTCTTTCGTTAAATGTTGACAGAATTTTAATTATTTGATATTTTAGTCTGAAAACTTGTTTGTATATAGACAAATACATATGTTTTATTGTGTAGAAGTTTTATTCAAATTAAATGACAAATGTTGATTTTATAACCTTTTTAAAATGTACCCTTTTTTATGGCACACCCGTTTTAAATATATATATAAATATAAATTTTAGCGATTTCATGAAATCACTAGTTTCACAATATATATATATAATATATATATATATATATATATATATAGAGAGAGAGAGAGAGAGAGAGAGAGAGAGAGAGAGAGAGACAGAGAGAGAGAGAGAGAGAGAGAATATTGGTCCGTTGATAGAGGGGAGGCCAAACACACATATGACCCAAAATAAATGAGCGAACTGCTTAAGGAACAATTTAACTCTGTGTTTAGCATCCCTAAGTCCGGGATGAAAGTAGAAAACGCGGACGAATTTTTCGACATTGATACAAATCAGCCAAGGACAAATTCTGGCAGAAACCTATTAATGGACTTAGAGTTCTCGGAAGGAGATGTAATTAAGGCTCTGTCACAGATGCGAGACAATTCGGCACCAGGGCCAGACACATGGAGTGCCACATTTATAAGAAATGTAAAGAGAGTATTGCCAAACCGCTGTACTTACTATGGAGGAAATCACTCGACACAGGACAAATTCCACTGCCATTAAAGAACGCGAACATTGCCCCTTTATTCAAAGGTGGTAACAGAGCAATGCCCAAGAATTATCGGCCGGTAGCTCTCACCTCACACCTTATAAAGTGTTTTGAACGTATAATTAGAAGCGAAACCACCTATTACCTACATGAAAAGAACTTATACAACCCAAATCAACATGGTTTCAGGCCTGGAAGATCATGCCTATCACGGCTATTAGATCATCAGGAGAAAATATTGGAAACACTGTGTCGAGGACAAAACATAGATGTAATATATACGGACTTTGCTAAAGCCTTCGATAAATGTGACCATGGAATTATAGCACATAAACTTAAGAATACAGGGATTACTGGAAAGCTGAGAAGATGGATATTTAATTTCTTGACGCAAAGAACGCAAAGAGTGGTGGTAAATGGAGTCAAAGCGGAAGTCTCGGAAGTAGAGAACTCTGTCCCCACAAGGGACAGTACTAGCTCCCTTGCTGCTCATAATAATGATTGCAGATATTGATGCAGATATCAATGACAGTATTGTATCATGTTTCGCAGATGACACAAAGATATGCAAGGAAATATTGAAAGAAGGTGACATAGAAAGATTACAAAATGACATTGAAACATTATTCCAGTGGGCAGAAGACAACAATATGAAGTTCAACGAAGAAAAATTCCAACTTCTAAGATATAGTAATAACATGGAGGTACAGAAAAAAGGGTACAAAACTCTGCAAGCCAAACAGATAACACCAAATCCTCAAGTCAGGAATCTTGGAGTAATAATATCGTCGGATGCAGAATTCAGAAAGCACTATAACATCAAAATTACAACGGCTAGAAAAACAATAATTGAGTATTGCTCAGTACTCACAAGCCCATACAGAAAACGAGACATTTACGCCTAAGATAGATTATCATTTAGAAATATAGCTTAGAAATATAGCTTAAAATTATCATTTAGAAATATCGCTTAGAAATATAGCTTAAAATTATCATTTAGAAATATAGCTTAGAAATATAGCTTAAAATTATCATTTAGAAATATCGCTTAGAAATATAGCTTAAAATTATCATTTAGAAATATAGCTTAAAATTATCATTTAGAAATATTCCTTATATAGAAACTCGCTGAAAATTATCGCTTAGAATATAATTTACTATTCTAACTGAAGTTGAAAGCGCGAATTTTCAATTATCGTCTTTTAGTGAAATGAGACACGACAGAAAGCCCTCTTCATTCTGAACGCTTTGGTGTGGTATGATTAATAATAGCATTTTGATGCTATTACCAGTGACTTTTAAGAAGAAAAAGATGCTGTCGAAAGTGGAAAGGAAGAAAGGATTTTGTTCTTGAATCGAGAAATTGAAATTTAATTCAGAGGTGACGTGTTCGAAGATCTTTTGGAGTTTCAGACACAAAGCATAAGTGAAATAAGATAGTGTGGAAGTGAAGGAATAAATCTTTTGATAGGAGCTTCTCATCAAAGGAAGAGAGACGCGGAATTATGAAAGTCGGGATGGAAAAATGCTTCGGGAGGAGCATTCAGAAGGGTACCCAAATTGAGGAAGAAAGAAACTGACAAACACACACACACAGACAAACTAAGGAAAATCGGCAAATAAATGAAGAAATTAATAAGTTAAGAAAAATTGGGAGATAAACAGAGAGAAAGAGAGAGAAAGCGGAAAAACAGACGGACAAACAGAGGAAAAAACAGACCTCGGCAAATAGAAAAAAACTAGCAAAAGATCGGCGCTACGCGCCGATTTTGCTAAATCTGCGGTGCTTGGACCTTCGACCCAAACCGAATTGTGGGCCTACGGCGTATTTTATTTTGAACATCAATAGCTCTTTATCTGGATATCGTTCCCATTCCTCTCACCTTGGGCCTCAGTAATTGAGGTGCCTGTGGCCCTCCAATTACTGACGAACCAATTATTCGGTCAATAAAACTACAGAAAAGAACGCAGCCATGAAAATCTAAAACTTCACAAATCTTGATACGATGAACTCGGATGTGAAGCTCAAGATTTTCATGACTGCGTTCTTTTCTATAGTTTTATTGACCAAATAATTGAACCGACAGTAATTGGGGGGTCGCAGGCCCCTAATTACTGGGGCTTCAATTATTTGGTCAGTAAAACTATAGTCATGAAAATCTTAAGCTTCACAAATATTGACACAATGTGAAGCTCAAGATTTTCATTGCTGCGTTCTTTTCTATAGTTTTATCGCGATGCTGGGGGCCCTCGGGCCCAGTAATTGGTGGGGGGGGGGCTGGTAACACATATATTTTCGTTCATTACTCATCACCCCCATCCACCATACGAAGTTTGGTCGAAATCGGTTCAGAAACGTAAAACTTTTTTCTGCGGACAGAGAGGCAGACACATTTTTGCAAAATTATATAGTAATGATACCCGATTAGGTTAATTAAATGGCCGGTTAGGTCAACTGAATGCCCGATTAGATTAATTGAATGCCCAGGTACGTTAATTGAATGCCCGGTTAGGTTAATTGTACACCCTTGACGATTGGTTAGGTTAAGTCATGATATTTTCGTTAAAGCCAACGAAAATATCACGACTTAACCTAACCAATCGTCAAGGGCGTACAGATGACCTAACCTGGCATTCAATGAACCTAACCGGGTATTCAATAATTTTACCATAGGTTTCGTAATGATCTTGATGACGTCATTTAATGTTTTAAAATTAATTATTTAATTTATTAACACCCACGTGCACAACCTCGGGACCTAATCAATATGTGTGTGAAGTTTCATGTTTGTAACTGCTTCCATTTTGGAGTTATTTGCTGATGGCTGGAACACACACACACACACACACAGACACACACCCACACACGTCTTTTTATTATTATTATTATTATTATAGATAAACAATAGACTGGTACAAATTTATAACCGAAAGACTTCCGAAAATCAACAATTTTTGATAAAGAAAAGGGGAAAATTGGTTTTGTAGGCCTAGGGGGTCCGAAATTTTCATAAAATGGAAAATAATTGCTATTTTCTTACTTACAGCGAGAGGCATAATGATATTAGGATACCTAATAGAAATTTTGTAATATTTTAAAGTGGGGAAAATAAATAATTTTCTAAAAATGATCTTCAACTATAAAAGCGCATCTAATCAGATAACTTAATTAACGTATTTCTATGACAACTAAAAAATAGAATGATAAATCAATATCGTATTAAATTGTTTGTGTATACGTAAAATTATTTGTACAAAAGCCACAGTAATAAAACGCACAAAAGTCACGGTAAATAATTTCGAGTGTGGCTCGTTTAACTTTAAACTCGTGTTTATTTAAAGTGCCCGTTTTAATTATGTAATTTTTTGTATTGAATCGATAAAGAAATCTTTGTGAATCGAAAAATGTTAAAATTATAACAAATATCAAAATATTTTGTATAAAAATCATTGAATTTTAAAAATGCATGTTTGTTTTTAGTTTTTTGCAAGAATTTTTTTATGAATTTTAAAAATATGTACTTTTTTAAATTGAATCGATAAATAAATCTTTTGTGAATCGAATGATATTAAATGTTTAGTAAATATTGACTTATTTTGTGCCAAAATTATGATTAAAAATGAAAAATTAAAAAAATGCGTGTACAGACATGGGAAGAACTGTACCTAAAAGGGGGGGAAGGAATTATGTTAGGGAATTTTTTTTAGCATGGGCTGGGCACTGCACAATAAAAAGACGCATCGAATGGTGAAAACCGCATTGTTCTACACCAATTGTAGCGACCTGTAGGTGTGCGCAAAAAAAACTGTTACATATATATATATATATATATATATATATATATATATATATATATATATATATATATATATATATAACAGGGCGTCCCAAAAAAATGTATACACACTTTAAAAATTATAAAGGCAGTGTTTATTAAAATACATTTCATTTTCAAAATGTAATAGAATCTACAGACATTATTTAATTGTTTTGTCAACGCCTGTTTTCAAACTGACGTCCGTTCTGGTCCAGGCACTGCTGATAACGCGAAGCAATGGAATCGCAAACATCACGAAACATTTCGTTTAGTATTTGTGTGCATTCTCGTTCAAATGCTGCTCTCAATTCAGCGACTGTTGCAGGTTTTATAGCGTAGACTTTGTCTTTTAAGTATCCTCATAAAAAAAGTCTAGTGGTTTGAGGTCTGGTGAACGCGGAGGGTATTCTACGAAACCCCTTCGTCCAATCCACATCCACATCGTGCCAAGTACCACTCGCAATACTCCACTCTTCGGTCCGGATCATCTTCATTAATAGCATGGACTAATCTTGGAATGTAACTTTTCCATTGACAGCGCTTCAAAATGCGTTGGACAGACGATTCTGAAATTCCTACCTCACGACTCGCTTGCCGCACAGATTTTCTTGGACTTTGGTGATACGTTTCCTGTACTCTTTCTTGCTTTGTGAGGCTTGTCGATGTCCGTGGTCTTCCGGAACGCTTCTTGTGGACATTCTGAACAGTTCCATCGGCTTCAAACTTATCTCTAATTCGAGTGATGGTAAGTCGCGTTGGTGGATCTGTTTGAAACTCCCTCCTAAACTGTATTTGCACTTCAACTGCGTTTTCACACTTCCAGTAGCATTTTAGAATGAATTTCCTTGTTCAAAGCTTAGTCTGACTGCCATTATTAATTCTAATGGGTTTAACTTGGAAAGAAAGAAACATCAATTGAGCTATCAGCTGTTAAAGTGTGTATACATTTTTTTGGGACGCCCTGTATATATATATGGCTTCATTTCTGAAATAGTATATTAGATTAAACACACACACACACACACACACACCACACACACACACACACACACACACAGGCAGAGAGATACAAACAAATAAACAAACGAGCAGACAGACAAACACAAACACGGATAGAAATAAAATGAGAAAAACTCAGATTAATAAAAAAGAAGCATAAATAATAATATTATTATTACAGAATCTAAATAATGAAGTTTTAGTTAAGAAAGCTTAAGTTTTTACACAAACTATTTCAGTCAAAATTCAAGTTCCATTTTCTGTTGTAACTTTCCACGGCCCCCAAGTTCACTTTTGAGAAAATTCCCTGATAAATATTTTAGCACGCAACTTTCGTCATCTTTACCTATTTCTCTACCCCCCACCTCGAACCCTCCCCTCAGGACCGGCCGAAACCCTCCCCTCTTGCTTAAAAACGTGTATTCTGATTATTATTTAGCTTTGAATAGCAGAAAAAATATAATAACAGTTAAGAGTTGATTTCTGATTATACTTTATGTGAAACTGTATATATATATATATATATATATATATACACATATATATTATATATATATATAGATATATATATATATATATATATATATATATATATATATATATATATAATATTATATGAAAAATTATTTCACGAAAGTGACACGTGAAAAGTATTTATGATGAATAAAACCACGAAGGAAAAAGAAACACAAAGGGGTGCTCAAGCGCTTTCGTCTAATGACATCCTCAGGAACACTGGAGTGAAAGGACAGATCAAGGCAATATATATGTTACAAAAGTAAACATACATACATACAATCACATATTACATATATATATATATATATATATATAATATATATATATATACATATATACATATATATAGTAAGCATACTTAAACTTTTGGATATCAGTGTAGTTTTTTCATATAACAATATTGTGAAAAACATCATAGTAAAAAATAGCCCTACCAATAATTTAGGCATTATCTATAAAATTGGGTGTAAGCAATGTGATTCCTTTTACATAGGTCAGACGGGAAAGGATTTGCAAACGCGTGTAAAACAGCATCAATATTCCGTTAGAACGGGACAGTTGTCCAGTGCCCTTTTTGTCCATTTGTCAGAGTTATCCCATTGTATTGATTGGAATAATGTTTCAGTTTTGTTTCACTCTAGCAACATTGTTAATAGAAATATTCTTGAGTCGGCTATAATTCAACTTACAAATAACCTTAACATGAGTAAAGGTCTGTTTCAACTTGATCCCGTTGCTCTGAATTCCTTCAGAATGGATTTAAACAAAAAGGGCAGGTTGTTAAATCTTTGGTAAAAAATTTGTTTTTGTCTGTTGTTTCCCTTACAATTTTATTTTTCAATTTTTTGCTGTATGCGTGTATGTGTATGTATGTATGTGTATGTGAGTATGTGTATGTATGCAGTTATATATATATATATATATATATATATATATATATATATGTATATGTGTATGTACCTTACCTTACCTTACAACCTCACAAAGGTTCTGCGGGATGATTTCTCATTTCGTGAAGGTCAAACTTGTATATATATATATATATATATGTGTGTGTGTGTGTGTGTGTGTGTTTGTATATATTGTGTATATGTATATATATATTTGGTTATGCGGGTATACATGTGTACGTGTATTATTTGTAATTTTTTCAATTTATATTTATTTTTATTTCTTTATTCTTTTGCGACCTACCGTTTTCTCAGACAATAATTATAAAAACAAATTTGGTAATTTGTTTTCCCTTATGCATATATATATATATATATATTCTGTATATATTGCGTTTATATTTCGTATATATACCGTAATATGTTGTATATATATTTTATTGTTCTTTATATATCATCTAGGCATCATTTTGTTTTCCAATTTATATTTACTTGTACTTTTTTATTCGTTTGTGACTATAATATGCATATGTGGTAATTTTTCCTTATAAATTGGTGTGCCTCTCTTAAAATTTATCTTTCAATTTATTATTATTATTTTTTATTTATTTTTTTTTTAATAGTGAAATATATATCAATTTGGCAGCATCTATTAAATCGATTGTAAAACTTCCCTCTTGAGCTTGAATTGGTAGACTCCACTTACAATATTTATATTTATTTTTATTTCTTTATTCTTTTGTGACCTGTTCCATAAAAAAGCCATTTGAATTTATATTGAAGGTCGGCCAAAGTGCTAAAAGTGTCTTTATATATATATATATATATATATTATATATATATATGTATATATATATATATATATGTATGTATATGTATTTATGGGTTTTTTTATTTGCCTGTTTATTTCTTTATGATTATTTAGGCTGTGACATATATATCACTAAGGCACTATTTTGTAATTAATTTTTTTTCTCAATTTATATTTATATTTATTTTTATTTCTTTATTCTTCTGTGACCATATAAATGTTGGCTCCTCCCACAATTTTTTTCTATGCTTACTATATATATGTATATATGTATATATATATATATATATATATATATATATATATGTATATATATGTGAATATGTATGTATGTATGTTTACTTTTGTAACCTATATATTGCCTTGATCTGTCCTTTCACTCCAGTGTTCCTGAGGATGTCATTAGACGAAAGCGCTTGAGCACCCCTTTGTGTTTCTTTTTTCCTTCGTGGTTTTATTCATCATATATATATATATATAAGGGTGTGCCATAAAAAAGGGTTGTCATTTAATTTGAATAAAACTTCTACACAATAAAACATATGTATTTATCTACATGCAAACAAGTTTTCAGACGAAAATATCAATAATTCAAACTCTATCCACATTTAACGAAAGAGTATGATTTTTTCTATTTAACATGTAAAATTATTAAACCTTTTTAATATTTTTTATAAAAATAATTTTTAACATAAAATTTACCTGAAACTATTAAAAAATTGTTCGAAATGCTTTCCTTCAATTTCAATAACTTTTTTTATTCTTGGCCGGAATTCATCTATGGCTCGATTTACTTGTTCCTGTGGAAGCTCTTCCCATTTTGAATGATGATCTCGCGTAAATGAGCGACATCTTTTATCCTAGTCCTGTAGACTCGCTCTGCTAAGTTCTCCCATATTCCGGCCAAGAATAAAAAAGTTATTGAAATGGAAGGAAAGCATTTCGAACAATTTTTTTTAATAATTTCAGGTAAATTTTACGTTAAAAATTATTTTTATAAAAAAATATTGAAAAGGTTTAATAATTTTTGCATGTTAAGTAGAAAAATCATACTCTTTCGTTAAATGTTGACAGAATTTTAATTATTTGATATTTTAGTCTGAAAACTTGTTTGCATATAGATAAAAACATATGGTTTTATTGTGTAGAAGTTTTATTAAAATTAAATGACAAATGTTGATTTTATAACCTTTTTAAAATGTACCCTTTTTATGGCACACCCGTTGTATATATATATATATATATATATATATATATATATATATATATATATATATATATTATATATATATTTAGCGATTTTATGAAATCACTAGTTTCACAATATATATATATATATATATATATATATATATATATATATATATCAGTGGCGATTTCTTAATGAATGCAACGCATGCAATGCATGTGTTAAATATGTTCTCTTTTCAGATCTAAGTAAGGATTATAATTGACAAAAATAATTTTCAGAAACTAAAAATAGTCTCAGGCTTCAATCACGCATGTACTGGCTAAGGGGCGGTGTAAACAAAATTATGTCTTATTTCTTTAGACAATTAAGAACATTTTTCTGTACACAGATCGAAATACTTGTATCTAAGGCTTTCACTAATTCAGTCTGGGTACAGAAAAATGTTCTTAATTGTCTAGTGAAATAAGACATGATTTTGTTTACATCGCCTTGCCTTGGGCAATTTTTTAAGGAGACTTCTCACTATCCATAAGATATATTTTTTGAGCCTCATAGCTAAATTCAAAAGGCAATATGTTTTAAAATATGCTTAGAAAATTTACTTAATATTTTTACTAAAAATAATTAAAAAGCTTTGTTCTGATTTTTTTTAATTAATGAAAATAATACGGCATGCATTCAGTTTATAGGTGCAATTCACCAAAAAGTACATCTGGCAATTCTGACTAGGCTTCTTTCCAGTACCACCGCCGCAAGCCATCCACTTGTGTTCGGTGTTCCCTTTTGTGCTTTAATTATTTTGGATAATCAGTTAAATAAATTATAGCATTGTAGTGCCCATAATGACTGACGATGTGTTTAATCAATTGAAGACTAGAAGATTTTACTCACTCTCTTTTGATGAGAAAAAGCGCATATTGAATAATGGCAGACCGATTCCACATTTGAATTTAAGCAAAGAAAATAAAGGCTTCACTAGGAAATTTAATCCTAAGCTGTATGATGATGTTCCCTGGTTATGTGGAAATATTTCAAATAACAAATTGTACTGTTGGTCGTGTTTCCTATTTTCAAGAGATAACTCTGTGTGGAATTCTGTTAGTCGTGGATACGACGATTTAAACAATTTACATACTGCAATTTCTCGCCATGAAAAATCTCTTGCTCATATAAATGCATTTGTTGATCTTAAAACATTGGAAAGTCAGAAAGAATTGATTTAATACTCGACAAGCAGAAATCAGTTGCCATTTCCAGACATAACGAAGAAGTTAATAAATCGAGAAATTTTGAAACGTTTGATTAGGATAACATGTTTTTGGTATGCAAGAATTAGCATTTCGCGGTCACAATGAAGAAAAAACGCTGACAATAGGGGTAACTATATTGAATTGGTATTTTGTATGGGAGAATTCGATGAAAAGCTTCAAAACCATTTAAAAACTGCGACTGTTTTTAAGGGAACATCATCTGCTATTCAGAATGACATAATTCAATCTATTAGTGCAGTTATGTTAGAACAAATAAAACGTGAACTTATCGACTGCATGTATGTGGCGATTTTATTAGATGAAACATCTGATGTCAGCTGTTTTTCTCAACTCTCTACTGTTGTTCGTATGTTAATAAACATGGAGAGATTTGTGAACGATTTATAAAATTCAATGACGTCAGCAATGATAGAAGTGCAGGAGCGATTTCTGATTTATCTATAAGGCAACTAGGTGAACTGGGCTGTTTGAAAAAATTAGTTGCTCAAAACCTACGACGGTGCTGCTGTTATGGGGAGCGATCTTAATGGAGTACAAACAAAGATTAGAGAAACTGTACCAGAGGCTATTTTTCTTCACTGCTACGCCCATAAACTTAACCTTGTTTTATCCCAAGCTGTCGCTGAAATTTCCGAATGTAATAATTTTTTTTCAGTATTAGGAAGTTTGTCATCATTTTTCAGCAGTTCAACTAAGCGAACTTCAATGCTTGACAAAGTTGTTGGAAAGCGTTTCCCTAAACTGGCTCCAACGCGGTGGAACTATTCATCTCGTCTAGTTGAAAGAGTTAAGGAAAATAAAGAAGATATAATAGATCTTTTAAAAAGCATTCTTGAAAACCCAAAGAAATTTGATGAAAAAACAAAAATAGTGCACGCGGATTGCTTGCTGGTATCGATACTTTCGATTTTAATTTTTTATTAGAAGTATTTTCTTCAATTTTTCCTTTTACTGAATATCTATTTAATGTGCTGCAAACAAAATCTATGGATATTGTGTATAGCTCAATCACCGTTGAAAGCACTATGAAAAAAATCAAACAAATAAGGGATACAAAATTTGCAGATATGTGGGACTTGATAACAGAAAGATGTGGTGAACCTGTATGTAAAAGGAAACAGAGTCTTTCTCCACAAGAGAAGTATAGTCAACTATTTCATGAAATATTCGATAATATACTTCTTCAAATGAAAGAGCGTTTCAGTTCAATGGAAAAAATTGGAATTCATTGAGCTTTTAGATTGCAAAAAATTTGAGTTCTATGATGTTACTTTCCCAGAGAGAGCTTTTGAATCTTTGAAAAGAAGCTACAATTCATTTTTTGAGTTTCCTCGTCTCCGTTCTGAATTGTGTGTTTTATATTCGCACAAATCTTTTGCCAAAAAGAATGTTGCTGAGCTCCTAAAATATCTACTGGAAAGCGAAATGCACAAAGGTCTTAAGGAAATATATAAATTGACGAATTTGATTCTAACTATACCAATATCGACAGCAAGTGTTGAGCGATCATTTTCTGCGCTTAAAAGAATTAAAAGTTATTTACGGAGTTCCAAAGTGAAGAAAGGCTATCTAATCTTGCCTTAATTTCAATTGAAAAAAATTTCCTCAAGAAGCTTATGGAGAATCGAGAGTACTTTTACAATTTGGTCATCGAAGAATTTTGCAGGAAAACTAGGAGAGCAGAATTTCAATTCAAATAATGCTTCACAATTATTTAAGGTAAATTTTAAATTTGTATCTTTTTCTTTAGATCAATTCGGTAACTACTATATATAAATATGTCTAATTTTTTGTTCGCATATTTAAGCCTAACATTAAATGAACTTTCCTTCAAAGAGGTCCCCAAAAGTTTGTAAAACCTTTAACTTGCTAAGTTCT
>JAJOZX010003923.1:370000-445000 GCA_023014485.1 Bathynomus jamesi
AAAGAAAGAGAGTGGAGGCGAAGTTAGGCAACTGCGGAGATAATGCAGGAAAGTAATACAAGAAAAACTGGAGGGTATCGATAGGGAAATACAAGCCCTGATTAAGGACCATACAGAGAGGAAGAGGAAAAGGCGGTAGAAGCAATAAAGGAAAATCCAAAATACTTCTATAGCTATGCGAAAAGGAAAACAAAAACGCGCGCCTATTGGGCCCTTAAGGACGAGAAATAATGAACTAACCGACGATCCAAAAGAAATATCTGAACATTGAGAGCCCATATGAATCAGTTTTCAGTACCCCAAAAAGTGACAAAGCGATACCTGACATAGATGCATTCTTTGAAGAGAATTGCAAGGAGAGTTATAACAGACTTTGATTTTACCCCAGAAGATGTAGCGAGAGCTGGACAGGTCCGGACAATTGGAACGCATTATTGATTAAAAACTGTAAAAATGAAATAGCTACACCTTTATACTGGATATGGAGAAGATCCCTAGACACTGGGGAAATACCGAGCATCTGAAAAGAGCAAACATTGTCCCTATATATAAAGGAGGGGACAGATCTCAAGCAAAGAACTATAGACCAGTGTCATTGACGTCCCACCTCACCAAAGTATTTGAAAGAATAGTTAGAGAGAAAATTTATGATTTCTTGGAGACACTGGAAAGATTCAACGAAAATCAGCACGGATTCCGATCAGGTAGATCATGCCTATCACAACTAATAGAACACTACAACAATATCCTAGATGCATGGAAGGCAATGACAACTACGATGTCATATACACAGATTTTGCTAAAGCTTTCGACAAATGTGATCATGGTATAATAGCACATAAAATGAAATATATGGGAATAACAGGCAAAGTGGGAAAATGGATCTACAACTTCCTCAGAGAACGTCTGCAGGTCGTCAAAATTCAAGGTATATCATCATCAGAATCGGAAGTACGCAGCTCAGTACCACAAGGGACAGTACTGGCCCCACTCCTGTTCATTATCATGCTAACAGACATAGACAGCGGAGTAAACAGCAACAGTATAGTAACATCCTTTGCAGACGATACAAAGATCAGCAGAAAAATCAGCGATGTAAATGAAGTGGAGGCCTTGCAGAGGGACACGAACAAAATATACAAATGGTCAGAAGACAACAACATGTCATTTAACACCGAGAAATTTCAGCTCTTGAGATATGGTAGAAAAGAGGAACTTAAACAGACTGCATATTATGCTCCAGATAGACAGGAAATTCAGAGAAGCACGAAAGCGATCGATCTGGGGTAATAATGACGATGATGCGAAATTCGAAACACAAAATCAGATAGCGATAAATAAAGCAAAAAGAGTCGGGACAGGTACTAAGAACGTTCAAAAGAAGGGACAGGACAGTAATGATTCCCCTGCTAAAAACACTGATTATACCAAAACTTGAATACTGCTCAGTTTTGACGTCCCCATATAAAAAGGAAGAAACTAATAAACTAAAGAAACAAAAGCAGACATTTCACAGCCAAGATTGATGGCTGCAAAGAACTCAACTACTGGGAAAGACTACGTAAACTAAATCTGTACTCCCTGGAAAGAAAAGAGAGAGGTACACCATAATCTACATATGGAAAATGATCGAAAAACTGGTACCAAACCTAAAACTAAACCCAATTACCATTCAAACAACACTGGAAAATAGGAAAGGCAGAATGTGTAGTGTTCCCAAATTAAAGGCCCGACAAGGACCTCCTCAACACTGAAGGAAAATAGCTTGGTTGTCAGGGGGCCAAGACTTTTTAACCAGCTTCCAAAGGACCTCAGAAACGTACAGGGGTCAAAGTTGAAGTCTTCAAGAGAAGACTAGATGCCTGGCTCAGGACGGTACCAGATGAGCCGGGTGTACCTGGCTATGTACGGTGGAGACGCAAGAAAGCAACTCGCTCCTCCACCAAGCCAGACCTAGAGGCGGGGCCACCAGCTTGACCTTCGTGTGAAGAGAGACCAACGCACGGAACAGCAACGAGGTTAACGAGGTGTGTGTATATATACAGAGTGATTCATAAATGGGTTTTATAAATCGTAGCGTGTATTCTTCAGACAAATGTAAAGATTAAAGACCAAATAAACAAGTCGAGAAACCCGTAGGTTTCGAGTTATTGCACGCGACAGAAAATGAAACTCCTAAAGATTTTTTACATTTTATGCAAATACACAGTATGATACATTTGCTTCATTAAAGCAAATGTTCAAAATTCTTTCCTACTTCTTGAATGCATGCCTCAGCACGTCGTAAAATAGGATAGAGGAGAGATAGTTGAAGGAGGAAAATGAATGAATATGAACAAGTGAGGGAATAGTGGTTAGCGGTAGTTTACAATGAGAGGGGGTAGGTAGAGAGAGAGAGAGAGAGGGGGAGTGGGTGCTGAGGCATGTATTCAAGAAGTAGAAAAGAATTTCGAGCATTTACTTTAATGAAGAAATGTATATTTTCCGATTTTATATATTTTTGCTGGTTTTCAATAGCCATATGGATTCCAATATTCACAACATAATTTTTATTTATGTAAATATTTTTATATGCTTTAACAGCCCATTCCACTGCAGCACAATATATATATATATATATATTATATATAATATATATATATATATATATATATATATATATATATATATATGTATAGAAACGACGTAAGTATAGAGGAGTGTTCTGCACACGAGGAAGAGAATAACAAACAAATGAAAAATAGGCACCCGCCCGGTGCAGAACACTCCTCTATACTTACGTCGTTTCTATACGTTAATATACTGCGCGGTCATTGCAGTTAATGTACATATTCACGATTTGCGAGGGTGCCCTCTCAAGGCATTGGTTTCTGCCCTATGTAGGAGAATTACAACTTCTGACTATCGTGGCTCCGTAGTGTAGTGGTTAGCACGTCTGACCGGCAATCGGAAGATCCTGGGTTCGATTCCCGGGCGGGTGCCTCATTTTTCATTTGTTTGTTATTTCTCTTCCTCGTGTGCAGAACACTCCTCTATACTTACGTCGTTTCTATACGTTAATATACTGCGCGGTCATTGCAGTTAAATGTGTATATATATATATATATTACAAATAATGTAAGAATGAAAAAAGCAAAACCAGAGCGAGTCTTTCTACATGGCCTTCCACCTTCCATTTTGCTTCTCAGAAAGTACTTACCCCTCTATCGACGTGTGTGCCGAATACATAGTGTTTCATATACACACATTCAGACTTAACCCTCCAAGAACCCCCGGTTTTAAGGGGTAATTTGATGATATGAATGATCCAAATGACAAAAGTCCGCGGACTGCTAATACTCTCATTGTCTTTACTTTAAACTGGTCCATGATAAGTATAAATGCAGGTAGGGAAGTTGGGTTGGGATAGGTTTAGACATTTCTTTAAATATAATCAGTGTCGATCTTGAGCATACAAAGATTTAAATCAGACACAGATAGTGGTCCCCCTCCCTAACTATTTGTTCCAAATGTTCTTGAAAATTACTTTTCTCCTCCTCTCCAGTCCCTACTCCCTCCAATCCAGTCCATTCTCAAGCAAAAGCTCAGCCAGAATTCATAAAAATACAATGATTACACTGGTCAACAACAATTTTGTCACAAGGGTTTTGATGGGTGTTCTAAGTGTACTTTTTCATGCTGAATCTAAATATGAAATCAGATTTTTTTCTATCAGGCTTAGTTTACTTGTGACACTATGTTCATTTTTTCCTCATTTAGCATGATCACCGGATAAAAAAATAACATATATATATAATTAAGTATATAACAATATTATAATATAAAACATTATAAAAATAATAAATATAATAATATATTATATTAATTAATATAACTATAATAAAATATATTAATATTAATATATATGTTGTATTAATTTTTCTGTAAAATTAGTACAATTTATTCCTTTGGGGAGAAAGTTCTGATAATGCTGGCAAGATAAATTTGGTCGGAGCAGCAGACTGTGCAGGTTGAAACGTGTTTGTACCTGTTCAGACATGAGCCTAGTTTCTGTGTGTAGAGCAGCTCCAAGTCAGTCTGCTTGTAAATGTCACAGTGTTAACAGCTAGTGTCTGTTGCTTCTTGTTAATTTTACACCAGTGTTGTATTCATATACAGGGTGTCCCGTAAGTCTGGACCCATAGGGAAAAATAATAAAATTACAAAATAGTCCAAAAATTTATTACATAATCTGTTCAAAGTGTCCGCCGTTGTGTCGCACACATAGTTGAAGACGTAATCTCCACTGCGACAGCACTTTCTGAATCACAGTCGCAGAAATTTCTTGACACGCCTCCACAATGCGTGCTTTAAGGTGGAAAATGTCCTGAAGTTTGACCTCGTACACTTTGGCTTTCAAGTGGCCCCACAAATAAAACTCCAGCGGAGTAAGATCATAATAAAAAAATAATAAAAATAATAATAAAAATAATAAAAAAATATATTATAAATAAATTTTTGGACTATTTTGTAATTTTATTATTTTTCCCTATGGGTCCAGACTTACGGGACACCCTGTAGATGTTTTGTAATGCCGCGGAACTGTCTGAATCATCCTAATTCCTTTTGTTATGTATGTGATGATCTAACTTTAAAATCCCAGAAACGTAACTTTACACCATTAGTAAAAAAAGCTATGAACTTTATTTCGGATGTAAAGTAGGCGATCAGGACAAGAGTTGGGCCCCTCATATTTGTTGTGTGACATGTGTAAGACTACTTACAGGATGGCTAAACGGTTCACGTCACATGCCATTTGCTATTCCAATGATTTGGAGGGAACCCAAAGATCACACAACAGAGTGCTATTTCTGCCTGGTAAATACAAAGGGGAGCACTTCAAAAACAAAGAGCTTTATGAATACCCTAATCTACCGTCTGCAATGAGACCAGTTCCCCACAGTGCTCAACTTCCAGTACCAAATCCTCCTGAACATGTAAGTTTAAGTGATGAGGAATCAAACGTAGCTGTAGCATATCACGAGGAAAAGATGAAGACATTTTCTGATCCAACATTCCAGGCTACCGTTCCTCCAATGAACCACATTTACTGTCACAAGGAGATCTAAATGACCTAGTTCGTGATTTGAAATTATCTAAGAAGCAGGCTGAACTTTTAGGTTCAAGATTAAAGGGTTGGAATCTACTGCAACGTGACACTAAAGTTTGTTTTTTTCCGCAGCCGCCATGATGAATTCAAAGAATGGTTCTCCCATGAAGATGGACTTGTGTTTTGTAAAGATGTTAATTTAGTCATGGGGGCTCTTGGTCATGAACATAACGTGGATGAGTGGCGATTGTTCATTGACTCCTCAAAAGTCGCTTGAAAGCAGTCCTTCTTCACAACGGAAATAAATTTCCTTCT
The DNA here is from genome assembly GCA_023014485.1 of Bathynomus jamesi. Taxonomy (NCBI): domain Eukaryota; kingdom Metazoa; phylum Arthropoda; class Malacostraca; order Isopoda; family Cirolanidae; genus Bathynomus; species Bathynomus jamesi. The sequence continues at coordinate 375,405 of JAJOZX010003923.1, forward strand.
GTACCTATTGCACATGCTGCAAACATGAAAGAGTCATACGACAACATGAAGTTGCTCTTAGAAAGTTTCAGTATCAGAAATATAAGTGGAATATCTGTGGAGATCTGAAGGTCATTGCACTTTTGCTAGGGTTGCAGCTAGGTTACACCCAGTACTGTTGTTTTTTATGTGAGTGGGACAGTAGGGACAAGCAAAACCACTACGTTAAGAAGGATTGGCCAAAACGCACCTCACTTGTTCCAGGCAAGAAAAATGTTGTGAATAGTTCACTTGTTGACCCTGAGAAAGTGTACCTTCCTCCTTTGCATATCAAGCTTGGACTTGGACTTATTCAAGCTTGGACTTATGAAAAAACTTTGTTAAAGCGATGGATAAAGCGCAAACAGGATTCACATACTTGAGAAATAAGTTTCCCCGGATCAGTGATGCCAAGATTAGAAGGCATTTTTGTAGGCCCTCAGATCAGAGAATTGTTAAGAGATGAGAGATTTGAAGGAGAGTTGAATGAAGTTGAGAAAGCTGCGTGGCAGAGTTTCAAAAGTGTCTGCACAAATTTTTTGGGAAATCACAAGGCCGAAAACTATCCTGAAATAGTAGAGATCTTCTTAAGTCTTACCAAGCAATGGGGTGCAATATGTCATTAAAGGTTCATTTCTTGGACTCTCACTTGGACTTTTTTCCGGAAAACCTGGGTGCGGTAAGCACGAACATGGTGAGCGTTTTCATCAGGATATTTCTGCCATGGAAAACCGTTACCAAGGCAAATGGAGCCCCAGTATGCTGGCTGAGTATTGCTGGACTCTTAAGAGAGACATGCCTGAGGCAAAGCACAGCAGAAAATCAAAACAAGCTACTTTTTAAACTACAGGTATGTCTTTTCGATCATATTTTTAATAAGTATGTAACTATATGGGTTTTTTAAAAATTAAATTGTATGTCACACAAAAACCAGACCTGATAGAGAAATTTTACAAACTTATTTGGATTCAGCACAGAAAATACTATAAGAATAAGGTATTTTCATTCTTGGGACACGAAAAACAAATTTTTTTGTTGCCCAGTGTTATTATTCCCAATAATTCGTGTTAAAATTTCAAACCTTAAATTTCGTTGGCGTTTATTTATTAAAAAATCTGTAAACTTTTCCAAACAGGCAAACAGGCAACAAGTTAAATTCATTTCCCCACCTTGTAGGGAGTGATTTTGGCCCCAGAGTCACCTGACTCCGAGCATTGACAGGGTAAAGAACCGGTTGAACCCAAACCCGGTGCCAGCAGTTGAGAGCGAATTCAGAACCTCAACATTCGGAGTCCGATACCGTAAGCCACTGAGCTCCCAGGAGCTCTATTCTTTCCCAAACAATTTTGTAAAGTCAAAAAAATGAGAAGACGTAGTAACACCCATATGAGACGCGTTACAGCGAGCTGAAATGGAGCGTGTCCTTCGTCAGATACTTCTTTATGTCAAATGTCTTGAATTTTGTGAAGTTCAGAAATAGAGAAGCAACGCAATGAGACCAAAATGAGACTCATTACAGAAAAGGTATCCCACGGTAATCCTCCAGAATTCAGAACGACTTCTCGTCTTCTCTAAGTGTTGGGATTTCACAAAATCAAGGTTATTTGGAAAGGAATGAAAAATTTGTAATAAATGAACTTCAACAAAAAATATTATACTACTACTACTACTACGACTACTACTACTACTACTACTACTACTACTACTAATAATAATAATAATAATAATAATAATAACAGAAAGCTCATTTCCTCATGACTCACGACGTTGGGGGTGAGTATGCCCCAGGGGGACCTTTAGACCAAGCATTAACAGAGTAAGCGTTCATCAACCTAACCCATAAGCCAACAAGCGGAGTGAACCAGAGCATCACCACTCGCTCAGAGTCTGCCACAGTAAGCCCTGAGCTACCAGGCACCCTATATCAGTCATGGTAATAATAATTTAAAATCATCAGTTCATTGCGAAGTTGAATGACATTAGGTTTGGGTAGTAGTAGCTGGATGGGAGACCGTCCTCTGCGTCCAGATAACGTAACAACCCGTGGTTCGGATCCCACGCAAAGCTGTAGGTCCTTTAAAAACTCAGCTAATCAATCTTTTTATAAGTATACAGGCTTTCATTAATCATAATATAGAGAAGTTGAATAATATACAGATCCAATCAGGAATAAAATGAGTATCCATTACGTTCTAATATTATTTACCCGCTCATTTATTCCTGTTTGACTCTGTAATATAATTAAGCTTTTCTTTGAGCAGAAATTGGACTCGGACCGAACTCAGTTGCATATTATGAAATGACCATATTTAGAAACCATTTTTTTACTTCTTCAGCAACCACACTGTCAATATTAAAGGCCACTGATACAATTTCAAAGCCGATGGAAACCGGCGAATCCCGATGAAACCCGATGAAAACCGATGAAACCCGAAGATTACTTATGGAAACAAGGCTGAAATTGAATTCAAACGCGCTTTTCTCTATGACGACAATTTAATGTTATCTTTTCTGCTTTAACGAAGAACGAAAATTCTGGAAATAGTGTTTGTAGAGAATAAGAAGATGCAAGAATATTCTTTAAAAAATTCAATGAACGTACCGAATCCAAAGAGAATATATATACATATATATATATATATATATATAGAGAGAGAGAGAGAGAGAGAGAGAGAGAGAGAGAGAGAAAGAGAGAGAGAGAGATATTAATAAACAGGTCAGGTAGAGTCTACAAAAATTAATGAATTACCTGAATTACGAATGATTCGAATATATTTTCTCAGGTTGTTGATAGGCGAAAATGACATGAAAGTTCTTTGCCTTTATATCAATGTAAATACATAAAAGGATATCATATAATTAGTTTATTCACTCTAGATTCACATATATATATACCTTTCAACCTTTCAAAGGTTCCGTACGATGATTCCTCATTTCACGAAGGTCAAGCTTGTCTCCCCTCCTCTCGAGTTGGCCTGGTGAAGTAGTGAGTTGGTTTCTTGTACTCTCCACCTCACATAGCCAGGTACACCCGGCTCACCGGGAATTGTTCTGAGCCAGGCGTCTAATCTTCTTTTGAAGATGTGCACCGCAACACCATTCGTGTTCCTTAGGTCTTTGGGCAGCTGAATAAACAGTTTTGGTCCTCTCATAACAAAACTATTTTCTTTCAGGGTTAGGGATGTTCCCTGTCTCGCCTTTAATTTGGGAACACGACACAGTCTTCCGTTTCTACTTTCCACTGTTGTTTGGGGAGTTACAGGGTTCAAAGTAAAATTAGGGACGAGTTTCTCCATTATTTTCCAGGCGTAAATAATGGTGTATTTCTCTCTTCTCCTTTCCAGTAATATAGGTTTAGTTCGCGTAACCTTTCCCAGTAATTTAGTTCTTTGCACCCATTGATCTTAGCTGTGAAGCTTCTCTGAATCCATTCTAGCTGTCTAATGTCTTCTTTTTTATATGGGATTAGGACCAAGCAGTATTCCAATTTTGGTATGATCAGTGTTTTCAGTAGAGGAATCATTATATTCCTATCCCTTCGTTTAAAGGTCATCAGTATCTGCCCAGTTATTCTCTTTGCTCTGTTTACTGCTATCTTATTTTGTGTTTCAAATTAGCATCATCAGTCATTACAACCCCTAAATCTTTTGCTCTGGAATTTCTCTGAATTTCCTGTCCATTTGGGGTATAATATTCCATGGATTTTAGGTCCTCTTTTTCCGTACCGTAACAGCTGAAATTTCCCAGAGTCAAACTTCATGTTGTTGTCTTCGTCCACTTCTAGATTCTGTTCATGTTGGTTTGTGTGTGTATATATATATATATATATATATATATAATATATATATATATATATATATATATATATATATATATATATATAATATATTATTTATTTATTTATTTATTTATTTACATTTGGAAAACGATTTAAGGCGTTTCGAGTATTTACCAATACAGCCTGACGAGGTGTATTGCTAAATACACGAAAGACCTTGGAATCGTTTTTCACTTTTCCCTATGGGTTTGCATCATTTATTACTTTCATGTATTTAATTGTGAAATTCATCCCATATATATCGTATATATGCAAAGATTGAATGCTACCGTAAGATCCCTAATATTTTCTTTACCGCCTTTCTTTACGAGCGGAAATTGACTGTTTTAACGCTTTTCTTTCTTTGAGACATTGACAATACAAGAAAATTACAAGTTTGGCTGCGCTTCTGTTCAATCCTTGATCTTTTTACTGTTCAAATATGCAATTTTGCGACCAAATACACTGTCAAATTTTTCAAAGCTTCGCAGCATGCAAGGTACTCTCGGAGAATTCGAAGAGGTTCCTTCCTGAGGCTATATGGATTTTCGATTCAATACGCAGTACGACAGCTAAAGTATACAGTATGGAACCGATTTCAATATAGAATTCGTATTTTCCTATCTTATTTATATGTTTTTAAATTCTCCTTATCCAAGAGTCCGATAATCACTTCTTGTTCATCTATATCTATTAGCAATCCATCAAGACCATTGATTTTCGACGTATTCTGTTGATTTAAGGTTTTTGAATAGACTCATCATGAGGAGGGGGAAAATTTATGGGGCTCTATTTAAATTTAAGAGATTGTTTCATATCTCTTAATGTCTCCTTGTTTTTATTATCTTTAAAATCGATTTCTTCGCTCGCTCTCTCTCTCTCTCTCTCTCTCTCTCTCTCTGTCTGTCTTGTATGTCCCCAAACAACTACCGTCTACTTTCTTTTCATATTCTTTTATTATCCCGTCAACGAGTATTTGCAAAACAATTTCGGGGTAAATTGAAGACATTAAATGTGACTACAGATTAAATCATTTTCAAAATCGCCAGCTATCACTCAAAAAAAAAATCATACTCTCGTCTACAGGGTGATCCAGTTAAAACGCAACCCAGTACAATACGATAATGTGGGTTGCGTTTTACTTGGATCACCCTGTACTTCTTTCTATTATATACTATCTCCGAACCACAAGCATTGGCTTCTAATTCCGTTACAGACATTTTGGGTATTTGAAATTTTTTATTTTTTTTAACTTTTTTATTTTATTTTTTTTTTTTTTTTTTTTTTTATGTATAAAGTTTTGTATAAAAAAGTAATTAGTTTAAAACCTTCACTAAAGGACTGTAATATTGTTATTTATTTTTCAAATACAAAATTTATTGCTTAGACTTTATAAAGGTAATTTCAATTTTTAGTTAATTTTTAATTAGTTTTCGATAGAGATTTATAATTTATATTTATATTTATAATTTACATTTATAATTTTTATTTATATAATTTATATTTATAATTTTATTTATATTTATAATTTATAATTATATTTATAATTTATATTTCTAATTTTTATTTATAATTTATAATTATATTTCTAATTTATATTTATAATTTATAATTATATTTATAATTTATATTTATAATCTTTATTTATATATATAATTTATATTTATATTTATAATTTATATTTATATTTATAATTTTATATTTCTAATTTATATTTATAAATCTATAGGATGAGGCATGCAGCTAGATACTTCAGAAGAGGAGAAGAGCATACTAATTAGGATATTACCTTAAAAATGGGCTAATATTAAGTTTCATGGAGACGAGATAACACTATAAGGGGTTGACAAAAGCAAATACGTAGACACTTTCGGTTTTTCTGTAGTTTTTTTATTTGATAATAAAAGTTAATAAATAATAACAGATTTATGGATCAATATATTTAGAATCGTGTTGCTTTTCTTTTTGTATTATGTAAAGCTGACACACTTTCTGACATCCCATTGATGACCTTTGAGATTTATCCTTGAAGACAATCATCGTGGTGTCTATTCACTTTTGTCAACCTTCTTTAGGTTAGGTGGTTGTTTTAGATTAATTAGTTATTTCTCACGTTATTTCCCAATTTCAGCCAGTCACGATCTTTGTAACAAATTTCGACGAAACTTAATATTTACCAAAAATTGTTCATCCTCAGGAAATCAAATTCACAGAATGTTAGAAAATTTTAAAATTGTAACAGCGTATATACTCAATCCAATCAAATTAAAAGTCAGACCACTGTATAAAATCCTATCTCGGAGTTCTTTAAATTAAAATGTTTAACTCAGCTTTATATAAGCGTTGGGCAGCGCCCATAGTTCAGTTAGTAGCACCGTTTCCTTGTAAGCGAAGTGAAGATGCTGAGGTCAATAGTACTGGTTAAAATAATCGAGAAGTTAGCGCAACGCGGCCGCATTAATTGGCCTGAGCGCTGTGCCAGTTTCTGGCCCTCTTTACTGATTATTATTTTATCATCGCCGACAACCCTTAAATTACTGTAAACTTCTTTAGCTCTAAAATCATCTACTGTAAATATGCGTAAATCGGCGTCGTTCTTAATTTTTTTCATCTCGTATTCAACCATTCAAGAACTAATTTTATTGTGGATAACACCGAAGATCTCATTCAGTCTTAGAGAAGACCAGTGTCCATTAATTAAAGCGTTAACTTAATTGAGTTAAAGATTACTTTATGTGGGCTAAACCTAGATTTACTTATCTTTCGTCGAAGTTTATGGCCATTAGTGGTGAAAGTATGGCTTCCTCAGGTATACTGTACAAAGTTCATTTAATGAATTTTGAACAGAAGTGGATATTTTAACAAAACCTATAAAACTTGTTAATTTTTGATATAGTAAAGAGCACTGGATAAAATGTCACTACAAAAGGACAAAGAAAAAATATACTACCACTGTGTGTACATTCTCTGTGTAGCAAGATGATAAAATATAGTGCAACTAGTATAGCAAGCATATAATACAGTTAGTATTGAGGATATAGTATCGTTAGGCTACAATAGTATAGTTAGTATAGCTACTATAGTATAGCTCGTCACCAATTATGTTGATTATCATACATTTTTGCAAGTCTGTCAATAGTTTTGAGATCACTTTAAAGTTGTTAATCTTGTAAGCAAAATGAGAATTCTTTTGGGGATCTACAATCCGGAAAAAAATACATATAATTTGCATACCAGTTACGCTTCTTACGTAACGTTTATGTAACAATGAATTGAATGTGTAACATTAATTAGCATAACTTCCTAGCTTTTAAACGTTAGACGCTTAACCGCTATTTCGTTCCGTAACAATTCTGTGACTTTTGTTGTTGGTGTTTACTCCTCTTAAGCGTAACCTTAACGTAACCTTAAGCGTAATTTAACCTAACATAATGAAAACTATATAGATTCTTCCATGCAAATATAACCTATAAAGTTCCAGAACTTGCATAGTGATTTTTGAATGTTCATTACAATTACATACAAAAGAATACAAAAGAGACCAAACAGTAACAGACCAGAGCTGGTCCCTACGAAGCTGTCTATTTATGAAGGAACGTTAAAAGATGTAAGAAAATTTAAAGACAACTGAAAGTTTTAAAGCAAAGAAGAGAGGTTGAAAGGAAGGAAAGAAACTTAAAGATAAAGTGAAACTTTAAGGTAAAAAGGAGGGAATCTATGGTATGACTTTTTCATAAACAAAGAATCTATATTATTATATCTCTACTCGAAGTAAAAATATCTTTATTCAAAAGTATTGTTTTTTTTAGATTCTGTCTTTGTTTAGGACAGTTCAGTTTACGTGAGACTATGCACAGATGATTGCTCTTTCAAAATTAGTTTAGAACATGGTTCAGTATGTCCTACATTTAAATTAGTTATCTCCTATTATAAACTCTTATCAGTGTCATAAAACACAGTTTAATGGAGTTTAATGTGCGAATATACTTTACCTAACTTTAGCATGATCAGATTCCTTTGCCTTAATTCTTGAAATGTCTGTTTGGTTTTGTAAATTAACAAATTAAAAGATTTTTTCTTCAATATTTTAAAAGTTTCTTCGTAAAAAATAAAAAAAAATTTAATTGCTTTCAGAAACTTACACACGCAAAAGTTACATGAAAGTTACGGACAAAAAAAATTACGGAATAACAATAATTACGGTGTATATATCCATTTCGTCATCAAGTTATTTTCATTTTCACTGAATTAACCTAACTTCAGCTAACAAGACAAATCTAATTTAACCTAACATAGGGGTAAGTGTTCCCTATAGTAAGTTCTACTGTATGTTTCGTCCATCATCTGGATAAGCTCCATTTCATACCATATTTTAATGCGAATAAAATATAAATATGAACACTTGAAAATTCACCATTTTCTCTCGTCCAAATTACACACGAATGATCCAACCTCTAATAAACGAGACAATGTATATTTTAAAATATTATAACATCAGTTTCAAATGCTACGTAAACTATTTTGTTCCTTCTGAAAGGTATATTGAGAGCGTATATTAACGTGTGCCCAGAGAAAATGTCATCAAGCAATATTTGTTAAATCCGAAGTCAATATCCGCCCATATCTGATGAAATTCTTTCAAAAGTATATCTGGAATTCGAAGATGAACTTAATCCCCAACGGATAATGGAAAATGCTTTCAGACTGCTAATATCTAATATATACGTACATACACAGTACACAAACACACACACACACACACACACACACATATATATTATATATATTAGTGGTGGACCGGATATCCTCATCCGCATATGCGGATATCCGCGTCATTTTTAACATCCGCATCCGCACTTGTGACTGTGGATGTTATGCGGATATTACCTCTAATAAATTATGCAATTTACAATTAAATTAGCTTATAAAGTAGCTTATAAGGCCCATTCATGCACATTTCATGTAAAGTATTAATTATTAATGAACAAACAAATATATAAACCTCAAAATATAAGTAGCTGGTAACACAGAAAATTGAATGAAACTTGTTTCAATGAATTTTCTGTGGCTGAAACTTGAGAAAGTTATTATTTTTATCATAATGAAAACATTAATATTAATTTTAATTCTTATGCATTGCTTGCCATAATAGTAATATCACGAAATTTGAAAAATTATATCATATATTCATAATTCTATATTATATTGATAGATTAACTAAATATCCGCATCCGCATCCGCGGATATTGAAATAAAAAATCCGCATCCGCAGATGTTGAAAAACTGACATCCGGTCCACCACTAATATATATATATATCGTGACCTCGTAGTACTTCCGTGCATTGGTCTTCCTTCATACGAAGGTGAAGCTGGTGGCCCTACCTCTAGGCCTGGTGGAGGAGCGAGTTGCTCTCTTACGATCTCCATTGGCACATAGCCATAGCCAAGTATAATCGGCTCGAACAAAAATATGGGGACACTGAAAGAGAAACTGGTAGAAATGTGACTTATTCAGATAAATTTACTTCGAGTAATTTCAGAAAATACAGTAAAGATCTAATTTATCGCTGCATTTGCTTCAAGGACTTGCCATCAATATATATTTCCTTTTTTTGGCGATTGCTGCTGAACATACTGTGGTCAGTCTGTAACATTCCATTTTCTCTGTAGTATATCCTACAACATATGTATTGATTGTCCCCGTCTTTGTTCTTCTATTAAGTTCATCTTAGAACAGTTCAGTGAGGTTACAACTGGGAGATTATTATTAACAATTGTTGCTGTTCTTGCTGTTTCCGGTGTTTCTGGTTTAACTTCGCTGTGTGTTTATGATATTTATCATGTTGCAAAATGAAACACTTCCGCAAGTCTTTGCTCCTTTCTTCTTAAGTGGAGATGTTAAGAATCAAAATGGTCGAGTTAAAATGAGGAAAACCGTTGTGAGAATTGATAGATTGTGCGAAAGTCTAACGTTGATGACCTTTTTCTAAGAATCGAGTAGAATGCTGTTAACTTTAGTTAAATATCAAATTTTTGTATATCGATAGATACAGTGAAAAGACGACTTCGGAACGTTAGAGTGGTGAGGAGAGTGACAGCCAGAAAACCACTAATAAGAATAGAAAATGGTTACAAAGGGCTACAGTAGGAACAAAACAAAAAAATTGGATTGAAATAGGAGAAGAGTAATGTAATCAAATATAACAAAGATTGAAATTTTAGTTCAAAGAAAAGACTGTACATACGAGAACGAAAATTGGAGAAAGATTGTCAAAATGATATAAGATACTAAACAAGGAAGTGGTAGCACCACTTTGTGAAGTTCGTTTGTAAGAGGCCAAAAGGGTTCATAGATAAAAGTACACCTTGTGAAGAAAAAATGTCACATCTATCACAAGCCAGCCCCATATACTATCATTAAGGAGGAGTCTTGGGAGCAAGGGTTTCATTTTGTCAACAAGATAATGATCATAATCACACTGCAAACCAATGATACCTGGAACAGGAAGAAAATCAACAGGTGGTGGAACTAGTGAAATGTACACATCAATCACCCAGTCACAAATACAATAAAATGTCGCGAGATTAACTTGATAAAATAGCAGATAAGATGGGCGCAGTCAATGCGGATAAGCTGTAGATATGTTACATAGTAACTAAAATTAAGTTTAAGGTGAAACGATACTTAAATAATGTTCCATAGATGGGCCAGAGTGGATGCAGCAGTGATTGCCAACAAGGGAAGCGATTTTGACGACAGTTTAAGTTCTTGAAGCAAATGTACTGCAAACTTAAATGGTCTTTGTTGCATTTTCTGATGCAACTCCTAACAAGCTAAGCTTTATAAATCAAACTTCTATCAGTGCCCCCCATATTTTTTAATGCAGGAAGGAGGAGCCAAGAGTTGCGGAACCACGCGGAAAGTAGTTTAAAAGCTTGTTATATTTAAGATTTACCACTTTGTATGAAATTAATGAAAAATTTTAAAATTAAACAAATACGAAAATTTTTTGTCCCTAAAGACATTAAAATCTACTCAAACCACAAATCATTTGCGAAGTTCTTATTTTTTTACATTTTTTTACATTTTTTTACGAATTATAAATTGAATTTTATCTTAAGTAAACAAAACGTTAACGAAGTTTAAGTCAATTTAACTCTGCTGAGAACTCGTTACAATTTTTTCGATAAATTTCTAAATGAATTCCCATGAGACAAAATGAAACAGAAGAGTTCGCCTCCAACAGAGACCATTTTAAGTTAATTTCATTTTTCAGAAAAGCAAAAAAAGAAGTTCATTGTCAACAGCAATTAGGATTCAAGGACTAAAATTAAAATACATTCGAAACAAAAGTGAGACTCGCAAAAAGAAGTTCAAACACATCCTTTTCAAGCTAAATGCTCTAACTTGATGCCGCAAGAAGGAATAAACAATTTGGAACTAAAATTCATGAAAGATTCTACCTTGGAGACGGGTCAAATTTCGAATACAGATACAATTTCGATTAAAAGCGAAAACCACAAAGGATTCGAGTCAAATTTTAAAGACAAACGAGTTTAAAGCTCGATGTCATTTCTTCAATTCGATACAACGAACCATTTTCTTCGAGTTTGTTAAGCTGTCCAACTCCAACTGTTACGCGGATGGAGTGTTGTACGAATTATTGGTGCATATGCGCTCTAAATTTGATCCCTCAAGTAATGCATATAGGATATTTGTCTAATTGTGTTACTGGTACCTAAAGTACACCTATTGTATTTCCATTATTTTATCTATCTATCTATCTCTCTATATATATACATATATATAGGTCGACCATAGAAATATTCTCAGAGGTTAACGAAAGAAAATTTATTGGGGCTGTAGAAAATACTCGACTTGACTGTGACGAACCTTTAAATGACCCAGATCATATATTTCAGTTCTTCTATGACACCTTATTCCATATTTTTAATATTTGCTTTCCTTTAAGGAGAAAAACAGTTTCGCCCAAAAGGGTCGCAAATCCATGGATCACTCCAGGAATTATCACTTCAATAAAGAACAGAGATAAATTATTCAAATTGCAATTGCAGAGCAAAATTCCTAACATACAATATACTCAACACAGAAACAAATTAACTAAAATAATCAAAATTGCAAAATATAACTTATAACAATCAATTTTCCAAACATAAAGGAAACATGAAAAACACTTGGACAACCATTAACAATCTTCTCGGAAAACAAATTAAGAAAAATTCAATAGAGAAATTAAATGTTGATAATAAAGAAATTACTGATGATACTGCTATTGCAGACTCTTTAAATGCACATTTTACTTCAATAGCGGATAAGCTTCGCTCACAATTAATAAATAATGATCACTCGCCTCTAGAATATATGCCACCCACAATCAGTGATTGGTTTAAAAGTTATTTGTCCAATAGATATCATTTTGTATCAGTAAATAAGGCTTGCTCAACTAAAGCGCTTGTCAAACATGGTGTGCCACAGGGCTCAGTTCTAGGTCCACTGTTATTTTTATTATATATAAATGACCTTCCACGTTCATCTGATATACTGAACTTTGTAATGTTTGCAGATGATACAACTGTCTCTTTTTCTTGCAAAGTTGTTAATACAGCTAAGAATATATTTCATTCAGAATTCATCAGTGTAATCAAATGGTTGACCACCAATAAACTCTTCCTAAATACCAGTAAAACAAATTTCATGATTTTTCCTAATAAAAAAAATGTATATCTTGATGAACTTAATGTTAATGAAATCGCCATAAAGGAGTGTACTGTAACAAAACTTCTTGGTGTAATGCTAGATAAGAATTTGCAATGGAGTGATCATGTAAATTATATCGCGAAAAAGATTTCAAGGAGCGTTGCTATAATGTTTAAACTTAGAAATGTAGTCCCTAAACAAGTTTTATTGACTCTTTATCATACTCTTGTTCTTCCTCATATAACATACTGCACCCTTGTTTGGGGAAACTACGCTAACAACGCATTAAATGGTATCTTTGTCGTTCAAAAACGAGCAATAAGGTTATTATCTGATGCTGATTTCCTTGATCACTCTACTGCATTATTTAAAGAGCTAAACCTAATAAAGCTCAACGGTATAACCAAACTGGCACATTTCATTTTTATTTACGAGTGTAAGAACAAAATCATTAATTTGCAATGGGTAAATAGATATTTTGTAACTCATCAAGAAATCCACTCGTATCAGACCAGAAATAGATCAAAGCTTGTTATACCTCGATTTAGATTGTCTTCATCTCAAAAACTACCCATTTTCATTGGATTGAAACTATGGAATGACTCGCATGCCGATATAAAAAATATTGTGAATGCAAATTTGTTTAAAACCAAGTTGAAATCCCGATTAATAATGGCATACTAACAAAAATCTAGGATTAATGTTTACTAATATTGTTTAATATTGTCCATTAATATTGTTTAATATTGTAATACATGTTTTAACAATTAATAATACTTATTTACTTATTTATTTATTTATTATTATTAATTTATAACAACTAGCTGCTTATTTTTAATAAGAGCCCAGTAAAGCCTAAAGCTTAAGGGCCAAATTAAATAAAATAAATAGTCGAGCTTCACAATTATTCATGTCATTGTAAATTGAAAAAAAAAATTATTTATTTTATTATTATTAATAAAGGTTATTCTATTCTATTCTATTCTATGGAAATTGCCGAAATTGACGGAATTTGTAGTTTGTATTTGATATTTGATATTTGAAGTTTGTCATAGTAATTCCGCCAATTTCCATATTTCTAGGGTTGACCTGAAACACCCTGTGTGTGTATATATATATATATATATATATATATATATATATAATGTTATAATGTTTTAGACCAACAAAGAACCCTAGGATCCACTCATGGCTGGTCTACCTAACTGTGTTCGTAATTGTGTATTGTGTATGTCCTCCGTGGTGGCGGAGGGGACCTACAATTTTACGTGGGTTCCGAACCACAAGAACATAAGAAATTTATGTAACAACTTCCTGTACATTGGCAACGACCAATTTTGCAAAACTAAATAATTATAAATTTAAAATTAATTACTTATCGATTTAAAACTAATTAATTATCGATTTAAAACCAAAGATAGAATCTCTGGATCCAGAGGATCAAGTCATAATAGACTACTATCCACAAATATGTTACACTCTATATCTATTTATAACCGACATGCAAATATATCAGAGCCAAAGAATCCAGTCAATTTCATTACGGTATCCATCAATACTAGTACCTTGTCAACGAAAAATAAGTTACGGTCCATATCGATTGCGGACCAAGTCAAAATTTACAACCATATACATTACAATATATATGCTTTGGAGGAAAAGTGTAGGTGTGGCTGTAAAGACTGTACAGTAATGTAGAAATGTGTGTGCACCCATTTGGGCTCCCATTTAAAGGTGTTTGTGGGGCAAGTGAAGATCATGAGTTTTTTAATACCTCACAGTACTATGGGGGGCACTGTATATATATATAGTGTGTCAGTGTACTATATATCCATACAGTAATAATCAATCGGGAGAACCAGAAACTGACACAGAGCTTAGGCCAACTAATGTGGGCCACTGCTCTAACTTCTGCAATATCACTTGGATTACAAGAAAGCGGTGTTACTCACTGAGCTACTGACGTTGGTGTATATCTACGTATATAAGTACATAGATACAACAGCGGTTGTACATTAAGGGCCAAGAGTACAATCAGACAAAAGTTTCTTACGTGAAGTAATTCTAAGGTATTGATGTTATTTTGTAACTCTGTTTTAGTTAATTCCTTTTTAAATTAATGGGAAACTTTTACACGTTCTTTTAAAATAAAATAAATAAATTAATACATTATTTATTTCTGAATTATTTCCAACAATTACTAAAATTAAACATTTTTCCAATAACTTACAGTGGTTCCATACTAATTTTTTTAGAATTAACATAAAGAATGGATTAGTAAATGAAACAGTAATTTTCCCATAACACACACAAGTATTGATGAAATATATTTATGTGTGTGTGTGTGTGTGTGTGTGTGTGTGTGTGTGTGTGTGTGTGAGAGAGAGAGAGAGGGATAGAGAGAGAGAAATTTGTGTGCAGTGAAAACTTTCAAGTTTTGCGCGATCTAAACATATTATTCCAAGCGCAAAAATGATCGCGAAATATTAAAACTTTCGTAATTTTGTTTATCTCAAACACTATTTTACAAATGAATATAGTAAACAAAAGTATTTATTATTATTATTATTATTATTATTATTATTATTATTATTATTATTATATTTTGGTATTATTCAAATTGTATGAATTCCACCCATAGATTTTATTATCAGACCAGATTAAAGAACTTTTTCTAAGAAGAGCCAAGAAATATTAAAAATACTAAAAATAATATACTTCTCCACTTTTCCGAGTGTAGCGAGCCGCCCCCTGACTCTTTTTACAAGAGATTAAATAAAATGCTCTCATACTAATGAAAATGAATCTAATCCTTATTCAGCTGCTCTTGTAATATATTTCATGTCTTTATATGACTCGTCTTTATAATACGTCCGTCTTATACACACCCACCGCATGTTTAATATAGTTGTCTGAAGTCTCATGTCTTTTCCAACAATGGCGGAACAACTAGCGTGTTGTCAAATGACAGATAAAAGAAAAGTGAATTTAACAAAGTAATAAAACACATTCACTCTTTATTTTAATTTTCGTCACATACCAAAAAATAAAGTCCCCCCCCCCCTACTTCAATTTTTTAGGAGGGTGTTGGGGTGGGGAAGGGTAATAATTTTTTTTGGGAAGTTGCGGGGAGCGCGTTCTTTTTAATTAAATTACGGCTTCCCTTCTCTGGTTTTTGGAATGCATCTTTAAAATAAGGACAAATGAAGATGATCTCAAATGAACTTCTTACTGTGTTTTTGGCGCATCGGATAAAGGACGAACAAACTTCGTTATTGAAGGGAATCTCACAAAAATGATGAGTGGGTGTGTAAAAGAAATTTAATATAATTTTTTACTTTCGTGCTTTTGTTGTGATTAATGATGAAACTTCACCGATATTAAATAGGTATTAAGGGTAAAATTAAAGGTATAAATGACTCTCTGTATGAAAATGAATTTATCACTTGAATGATTTACGCTTTACGATTGCACATATGTGAGGTTTTTTTTTATTTTTTACCCTTAATAAAATTAGTGAAGAAGGACAGACTGGCACGTCGCTCAGGCCAGAATATTATTATCAGGAAGTCGAACCTTCAATTTCAGCGTCTTCTCATCGCTTGTAGAGAAACAGTTTTACTCATTAACCCACGGACGCTGGCTTCTTATTAAATTGGTGAAACATTATTAATTATAAATTATTAAGATAGTTTAAATGATAATTTTTATTAAATAATTTAAATAATTCATTGATATTAATAATGATATTCTCTTCAGCTTAGCATTTGAATGAGTTACATTCGCATTAAAATTATACTGTACATCTTTAGAGTATTAAAATGCTTTTATTATTAATCAATTTCAGGTACACAGGTGAATAGAATTACATGAGATTATTATTATTATTATTATTATTATTATTATTATTATTATGTAAAATATAAATGGAGAGTCAAGACGTAGAAATACTATTTTCACTGAGGTAAATCTTTCCTGACAATCAAGTAATGTTTTTTCCTCCATGTTTGTGTCCCCAAAGACATTACTGGAAATCAAATACATGATCTAAAAGCCATCGTAGTTTTCGCACATGAAAAGACCATATTTTGTATGTATATATATATATATATATATATGAGGCACACACACAAGGAAATATCAAAAGCGATTTCAAGGCCTTTTGTGTATTCAACAATACAACTCATCAGGCATCATTTTTTATTTTTTTACCTTGTAAGTGTACAATGTACATCATTTATATATTTTAGGAATTTTACGTGTTTAGTGCTGAAATTCATCCCATATATATATATATGTATATATATATATAAAAGCGCACTACTACTTTAAGATTTAAAGCATATATGAGGTGACCCCTAACTTAAAAGACGTATAAGAAATAGTCCAAAGTTTTTAGCGAGTAAACGAACTTATGAATATTTAAAAATATTTAAATTTCCGTATATAGGAATAAAAGTGGAAGGATATGTGAGGGGTCGCGCGTCTTAAGGTACCTAAGCGCCACCAGAGGCGAAAACGTGTTTTTGATGGATATCACTATTTTCACCCTTCCTCTATCGCGTGGTTTGGGTTATAATGACCTTACGACACTAGAAGTATGGTTGAAAACCTTATGAAACGAACTATTTTTCACCTCTATCGCCAGCCAAAAGTTCACCCAAAGTTCAGCATAATAAGAAAATCAAAAAATTTAAAAAAATATATATATATATAAAATACAAAATATGAAAATCTATTCCAAAAACTCATCAACATCTTCATTAGTATACTTAGAACTCTAATTTAGCCAAAAATGAACGTTCTAGCTCAATTAATAACAGAGATACTATTGCGAGAATATTGCTGAACTTTGGAGGCGATTTATGACGAATTTTAATTTTGGCGCTTAGGTACCTTAAGACGCAGTACCCCTCATATATATATACTGTACAGTATACTTCGGTTAAACTTGGTTTTTCTTCCGCCAAAATTGCTCATTCTTACGAAGGTCAAGCTTGTTACTCCACCACCTTGGACCTACAATTTAATGTGGAATCCACGGCCCACCACGGGTAGTCAGAAATCACAAAGTCCTCGCACGGACTCGATCTGACGACCTTCCGCTCAGCAGCCCAGTATCTTAACCATTAGGCTTCCCAGAGTACCCATTTATCTACCAACCAAATTTTATCGTATGGAAGAATGAACGGCTGGGTTAGCTGCGCGCCGACTGTCGTCACAAGGAATGGCGGATTCGAAGTCAGCGATGCTAACCACTACACCACCGAGGCGCATTACATATATACTTTTCCTTTCAACCTTTCAGATATTCCGTGCGATGATTCCTCCTTTCACGGGGTCAGGCTTGTTGCCCCCTCCAAGGCGCATTATATTTATGTATTTGTTTATTAATGTGTTCATTTATTTCACCATTTTCATGTGAATTACCTGCAAAGAAAATTTAAAAAAACGATTCCGAGCGCTTTCGTCTCGTATAAGACCTTTTCAATTTTTCTGCGGGTTGGTTGTATTATATATATATATATATATATTTATTTATTTATTTATTTCACCACCGATATAAAAAAAAATTAAATTTGTAATTTTACCATTCATAATTTTATTACTTTATGTCGAATATTAAATACTTTGATTTTACAATACCAAATATTTATAATATCGATTCATTAAAAAAAAATAAAAAAGGATCCCTTTAAAAAATTCCAGGAACCATATTCGAATGTTAACTCAATTTATCAATAGGTTTTCCATTTGCAATCAACGCTTGTACACAAAAAACCCTCAATCGTTAAACTTATATGTACACACACACACACACACACACACACACACTATATATATATATATATATATATATATATATATATATATTATATATATATATATATATATATATATATATATATATATATATTTAGGGTGACAATAAAAATCGAAAGTTGGAGTTTTTTATTGGCCATTTGTTCAATGCTGCTACTACATGAGAAAACAATGTACTGTAATATTAGGTCATTCATATAATATTTAAGGGTGTCTCAAGTGAGGTAAATAATTCTCCTTATAACAAAAATTAATTATTCATTACCTAGTAAAAATAAATTAATATTTTTTTTAATTAATGTAAATAAACGTTAGTTTTAGTTCATAAGGTTTAAGTGCAGGCGTACTCCAATCGTAATAAGTAAATAATATATTTACTAATATATTCCAGGGTGTCTCATTCAATTGTAGACCACCCATTAATTCTTGCTTTTCCTCAAGCCATACCCTTTTTCAATGTACCAGGCTGAGACTTCCTATGATCCTCAACAACCTGCAAGAGATGTTGGCGCTGTTCTTCATTCTTCGTAATCTTTGTATTGAAGGCCTGGATCAAGGCAATTCCCCTCTCTGCCATGTCATTGACGACTTTTAGTCCTTCAACTATAGTCAAACCAGTCTTGAAATCTTCGTCGTCCGGCCAGGTCTCTGGTTCCTTGGACAAGAAACCATCATTAATTTTTAGAAGTTCAAAGAGAAGCTTTGATCCTTTCGAGGCAAAGTCCGAGAGCTGCTTTGTTGAAATGGAAGAAACAGCAGTTATTGGGGCTCGCTTTGGAGGATCTTCAGCAGCTTCTTTTTCGAGGATTGATCGAGCGATATTCTTTTTCGTCGTTGCATTGATACCTTTATCAAAGAGTGCGAGACCAATCAAGTACTCGCTGAGGTACCATAAGTGACGACCGAGGACACTAAGGCAGGATGCTGAGATCTTTTCATTGTGGTACTTTGCTAGGTCTTGAAGAAGCTTCAAATCGTTCGCGGGAGCAGATGAAGGACTGCTGGCCGTGAACGACGCGCTGACATATAACTCCAGGGCAAAAAATACAAATCGTTTTAAGCCAGACATTTCACGAGTTGTAAGTCTGAACTGATGGGAAAGCAGCAGGATTTTTAATGAATAAATTACTTTTGCCATCCAACGTGCTCGGTGAAGTGCTCCAGGTCGCCGAAACCTAAAGTTAGGTAAATTACCTCCAAGGATTGTAATCGACAACTCCAAGAATTCACGGTAATCATCCCTCGGCTGATGTTTTGTCAGATATAGATTCCAGCAAGCGATCAGTTCTTCTCGATTCTTATTCAGACTCGATGGAAGGTCTGACAGGGTCTTTTACTTATCTTGGCAAATTGTATTCCACGTCTCTTTGAAGCGGGAGAATAGGAGGATATCTGGACCAGATGATGGTCCCATGCATTCCATGTACGCCTTCTCAACGACAAGTTCTAGGATGTGATGGCGACATTCAAGGTATAAGAGTCGGCGGCCGAGTTTCTGCTCCAAAATTACGCATGCCCAGACAAGTAACCAGTATTTGAAGCTGTAGTGTCGAAGCTCATAGCTGATACCTTTTCTGACACATTCCATTCTTTGAGCGCAGCATGTACCACCGAGGCGATGACCTCACCCGTTCCTGATGTCAGCTTAGGTACACCCAAGAGCTTCTCGGTATCAACTCCGGTTACGAAAATGGCTAGTCGGTCACACCGACCACCTTCATCGTCTGGTAGAATTTTTCCGTCCCAGTGAACAGTGAGCACTTCGTTGGGTGTGAACCTTTGTTTAATCTTTTCTGCCGTCGCCGAACGGAGCCTTTCTCGTGATTTTCTAATGGTTTCATAGTTGAACGCGAGTTTTTGTGAGTTATGGCCGAGGCTTCTAGCCGTAGCGTCGATAATCCGGTGTGCTGAACGATGACTGATTCCTGTGCTATCCAATGTACTTGCCAATTCGGGAGTGATGACTTGGATAGTGCCACGAGCATAACACTTGCGTTTTTCAGGAGAGGCGGGCGGTGAGTCTTCAGATGATGGCGCAGAACTTGGTGCTTCAGACGTAGAAGAAGATTCCAGCTCAATATTTTCAAAAGTAATATTGGCTTGAGGTTGGTGCTGAGCTAGGCGTCTTTCAGTTTGTTCCCGACGCATGACAGAATGAGCCATTTTCTTGTCAACTCCTCCCATTACTCCCCTTCCTTTTTCTAGAACAATTTCCAATAATAATATAATCAATGTATCAAAATAAAAAACATTACCTTAGATATCTTAAAAGAATCGGGAGAGAACTTCTAAGCGTTGTTTTCAGTCAGGCAGTCGTATGCAAAATGAACTTGAAGCACCAAAAGCTGATCATCCAAAGATTGATACACATCATATTATTTAACGATTTATTTATGAAAATTTTAATTTAATGAAATAAATTAATCGATTTGCATAATCTATAGTATGAAATAAAGGAAACAATTCTATTAAATTATATAATACACTTGCATTCTCGAAACATTTTTGTTTTTGAAGCGTTGTCGAAACTCGTTCATTCTTGAAATTTCTTCCGCGCGACAGTTTCATTCATGTGACTCGAGGCACCCCTAAATGCTTTCCGAATTCCATGAGATTTCGTCTACGGTGTTTCCTCATAGGGTGGCAGCCTTGGACAAATGGCCGGCAAATTTTTTTGAATTTCAAATTTGATCCCTATAAGAAGTTGTCACCCTAAATTATATCGGGTGGCCACAAAAAAACTTTACTTAATTCAAAGTTTAATAATTGCAACAATTCAAAACTTATGCGATTGAGCTTTGGCACACATTAACAGATGGTTATAATCTATAATTGCTGGAATTTTCAAATATGTAGGTTCTATAGTTTTGTTACAGTGAACAATTTAAAAGCATATGTCTAAAAAATAGCATGCCGAAGAAAATGAATTTGAACTTAACAAAATTTACTTAAACAAATGGTCAATGTGACCACCTCCCTGTTGGTAAACTGCCCTCAATCGCTTCTTCCACGAGGAGATGCACTTTCGAACCTCATCTAAGGTGATATCCTCCCATACTCTACTGATTTTCTCCTTAAGTTCATCTTCGGTGAATTTGTCTTTCTGGCTGCCGTAAACCTTCACCATGAGGGAATCCCATACTGAATAGTCCATCGGATTACAGTCGGGAGACTGAGGCGGCCATTCATCCTTTTTGATGAAATTAGGGGTCTCTTGCTCTAGATGATTTTGGGTCGCTCGGCTTGTATGGGCGGGTGCCCCATCTTGCTGGAAAATGTAGGCCTTATCAGGATACAGCTGACAACAATCAGGAAGTAACCCATTATCTAACAGGTTGATGTAGCGCTCAGGGTTAACTTTAGTTTCGTTTGTGGCAATAAAATGAATTCGTGTTTTCCCCTTCCATGAAATTCCCGCCGATACCATTACTTTTCTGCTGAATCGTGAGGTTTCATGATAAAGCCTGGAGGGAGGAATGTCCTTTTTCCTTGAACCATAAACCCTGTCATTTTGCCTGTTTTTGGCCACCTCCAACGTGAAATCCTTTTCGTCTGTAAACACAACTTTTTGCACGTCTTCAGCTAAGTAGCGTTCATATAGGGATTTACAGCGGGTCTTTCTACGCTGTCTTACATTCTGATCACGCCGAGAAACTCGAATTCTCTTGTAGGCCTTCAATTTCAAACGTTTTACAATCCCTTGTACAGAGGAGCGAGAAATCCCAAGGTCGTACGCAATCTGTCTCCGGGAGCGATGAGTTCCTGGTGTATTCTCCTGGGATTGAATCAGTTCCTCCACGGCAGCCTTATTTTCTTCTGTTGAAACACTTTTGGGCCTGCCGCTGCCGGGTTTTCTAGCTGTTGATCCAGTATCCTTTATCTTTCTTATTAAGTTATAAACACTTTGACGAGTCCAGTTCTTTGCGGGGAATTCTCGGACAATCCTATTTCCATTCCAACCTTTTTCCTTGACACAATGCTTCTATGATGGCTTTATCACTTTTACTTAACGTCATGCTGGCGGGGTTTTAGCGGAAAAATAAAAGAAAGCAAATTCGCATTAGGTTTAGCCTACGCCAGCGCGCGTGTCATACTACGCTACATTAGGTTTAGCCTACGCTAGCGCACGTACGTGTCAGATGCACACCAGGCATGCTATTTTTAGACATATGCTTTTAAATTGTTCACTGTAACAAAACTATAGAACCTACATATTTGAAAATTCCAGCAATTATAGATTATATGCATCTGTTAATGTGTGCAAAATCTCAATCGCATAAGTTTTGAATTGTTGCAGTTATTAAACTTTCAATTAAGTAAAGTTTTTTTGTGGCCACCCGATATATACATTTTAACTGCAAACTATACATTTTAACCGCAAACAACACACAGTATAATTAATGTAAAGAACGACGCTTGTGTAGAAGAGCGTTCCGCACAAGATGAGGAGGGAGAACGAACAAATGAAAAATGAAGTACCACCCGGGAATCGAACCCGGGATCATCCGATTGCCGGTCAGATATGCTATCTACTACACCATGGACCTCGATCAATCAGAAGTCGTAATTCTCCTACATACGAGCAGAAACCAATGCCCTGAAGGGGCACCTTTGCATGCCGTACATATATACATTTTAACTGCAAACAACACACAGTATAAAAATGTTAAAATGTATATATGTACGGCATTCTTTTTAATGTTACAAAAACTAAGGTTATGCAATTCCATACTAAAAGCTGTAATCAGCCAGCTGATATTAGGTTTAAAATGAGAGGTGAAGTAATTGAGGAAGTACAAGAGTTTACGTATTTGGGTCAAACTATCACCAACTCCTTGAGTGATGACTTAGATATAAGAAAACAATCTCGAAGCCTGTGTGCTAAAGCGAATATGACTATAAGGAACTTCCGGTTCTGTACAAGTGAAGCTAAAGACACTCTCTTTCGTACTTTCTGCAGTAATATATACGGACAGCAACTGTGGGTGAATTGTAAAAAAGGTTCTGGCAGAACCCTAAATTTGATGTACAACATGTCTTTTAGACTCCTACATAAATTACCCCCGAGATGCTCAGCTCGCAAATGTTTGCTACCCGCAATGTCCCGAGCTTCCTGAAGGTAACAAGACGTGCTCAATGCAGTCTAATGCAAAGAACTAAAAAATCAACCAACCCGAGTATCCAAGCTATCCATGAGTCCTGCTGTTTGTCTTCTAAGCTATGGAATTAATGGTACGAAAACGTCTGTCTGTAGTTCCACTTAACTTCGACATTACTGTATTATTTCTAATCAATTGTATATATTTCTATCCTTCGTATGTGAACTGTTATTGCATTATTAATATTTGCCAATAAATCTTTTTCATTTTCATTTTCATTTTCATATATATATATATATATATATATATACATATATATATTATATATATATATATATACATATATATATATATATATATATATATATATATACTGTATGTGTGTATGTGTATATATATATTACGACTAGGTTTTTTTATTTTCCCTCTTTAATAGATATAGAAATTTATTGAGCGTTTTTTGTTTTTTGGATTATAGCGATATCTTGAAACTTTGAGACTGTTAATCTTTTCTTTATGTTGAAAGAGAAGTATAAAAGTTTGCCCTATTTTCTCAACCAAACACCGTTTCATTCATTATGTATGGTTGGGTGTAATAAATTTTGTTTCTTTATACATCCCTCTCTCTCTCTCTCTCTCTCTCTCTCTCTCTCTCTCTCTCTCTCTCTCTCTCTCTCTCTCTCTCTCTCTCCTTCAACTGAAGGGTGCGTCCAGGTATAGGTGGGTCACCCTCCTTCCACGTTGGAGGGGGCTCAGGCTCCTGCGGAAGTTGCCCCCTCGTTGGTGAGGGGCTCTTCACCTCCCGACGGCCCTGGCTGTTCGGGAATCGGGTCGTGCTAATGGGCGGTCAGAATAGGGAAGGCTCCCTCCGTGCAATGCTTTTTAATGCTAGGTCGATTAGGAATAAGTTTTGCGAGCTACGGGCACTCTTAGCATCAGAATACTAGGATATCGTTGCTATCACCGAGTCCTGGATTCATACTGATCGGAGGGACTACGTTGGGGAGTTCGAAATTCCCGGGTATAGAATGTTTCGCAAGGACCGCACCCGTGGGGAGAGGGGAGGGTACTAATATACGTGAGGGACACGTTGAGTCCGGTTGACTGCCAGTTCAGGTCGGAACGGGAGCTGCTTGGCGTCGATCTGAACGTGGGAGGGACGAACTATAGGTTAATCTTGATGGACAGACATCCGCATCTCCTCCTCGAGGAGGATACAGCCCTGTACACCGAACTCCGTAGCCTGCTAGGGGATAGGGTGTGTGTAGTTTTAGGAGACTTCAACTGTCGCGGCATAAAGTGGGAAGACAGGACTGCTGATGCTGAAGGGAGGAGGCTAGTTGACTTTGCTGATGAGAACTTCCTCACTCAGTGGGGCAATGAGCCTACTCGAGGCGAAAGCGTTCTAGACTTAGTATTCACGACCGAAGACAACCTCGTCACTGGCTTCACCGTTGACGAATCGTTGGGCGAGAGTGATCACGGTTGGATTAGATTCCGTGTCTGCGTCCCTCGGGTGAAACGTAGTAACTCGAGAGGCAGTAAGCTCGATCTACGGCGGGCGGACTTTGTTAGCCTCATGGATAACGTAGGTGAGATGGGGTTAGAGGTCGGCGGCGATGTTGAGGGAGTGTGGAGTGCATTCCGGGACGAGTTTATGGTGCTGCAGTCTGCTGCCATACCCTCAAAACCGATCACCCCTGCTTCAACGCAGCCTAAGTGGTTCAGTCGTGACATCGCTTCGGCTATTCAAAATAGGAAAGTAGCGTATAGGAGGGCGAAGGCCAATCGTTCCCATGAGAACACTGAAGCGTATGTCCGCCTGTGTAGGAAGTGAAGGCGAAGGTTAGGCTAGCGAAACGTAACGAAGACCTACGGGTGGTAAGCCTCTGCAATGGGAACCCTAAGGAGTTCTTCAGTTATGTTAATAGTAGAAAGCCCATTAGAAGCATGATAAAGGACAGAAGCGGCGTTCTGCGGACCTCCGACGCGGACATCGCTAATGTGCTTAATGAGTACTT
This sequence comes from Bathynomus jamesi, assembly GCA_023014485.1. Classification (NCBI taxonomy): domain Eukaryota; kingdom Metazoa; phylum Arthropoda; class Malacostraca; order Isopoda; family Cirolanidae; genus Bathynomus; species Bathynomus jamesi. The sequence continues at coordinate 400,903 of JAJOZX010003923.1, forward strand.
TGCGGGAGTGTTTACCAGGGAGAACACCCGCGTCATCCCCGAGCCAGGCGTCAGGCACGAAGGTGGTGGCGTGGATAGTGTTCGATGTACCGCGACAGTCGTTGCCGATAGAATAGACAAAGTGACCGCGTTTAGGGCTCCTGGGCCAGACCAGTTTTCTCTCCAGAGTGTTGCGGGAGGTGCGCGACCAGGTGGGTCCCCACCTGGCTACAGTCTTCAACAAATCGTTGGAGACGGGCCAGGTCCTGGTGACTGGAGGGAAGCCAATGTGACCCTTATCTTTAAGAAAGGGGATCACGAAAGTCCAGGGAACTATCATCCCATTAGTCTCACTTCAGTTGTAGGTAAATTATTAGAGGGGATAATAGCGGATAGGATCGTTGACCATTTGAATTCGTACAAGCTGCTTGGGGACTCCCAACATGGGTTTAGACGGCCATAGGTCGTGTCTCACCATCTTGCTCGAGTTTTTCCACGTCATGTTGAGTGAGTATGATAAGAGTAGGGCGATTGATATACTTTATCTCGACTTTCAGAAAACCTTTGATAAGGTACCTCACCGCCGGCTAATGGCCAAAGTGCGCGCGCTGGGTATTGGTTGGGAAGTAGGTAGGTGGATTGAAAACTGGCTGAAGAATAGGCGGCAGAGGGTTGTAATTAAAGGGGCTAGTTCGGGTTGGGCCTCGGTCACTAGCGGGGTTCCTCAAGGTTCCGTTTTGGGGCCACTGTTATTTATCATTTACATAAATGATATCGACGGTGGCATCGTCAGTAGGATCGCCAAATTCGCTGATGACACAAAGCTTGGGGCCAATGTTGGGACTCCCGAGGCGATAGAGCAACTGCGTGCGGACCTACGTAGGATAGGAGAATGGTCCGAAAAATGGCAAATGCCGTTTAACTTGGGTAAATGCAAGGTGATGCACATTGGCTACGCCAATCCCAAGTCGGACTACTCAATGTTGGGGAGTAATATCGAGGCCACTGATTTGGAAATGGACTTGGTGTGCTCATTAGCGGCGACCTTAAGTTTACGAAACAGTGCGTAAATGTGGAAAAGAAAGCCCAGAAGTTGTTGGGTTATATCAGGAGGCAATTTCGATTTCGAAACAAGGAGATTGTGCTCTCGCTGTACAATTCTCTGGTTCGGCCGCACCTGGAGTATGCTGTGCAGTTCTGGTCGCCCACCCTCAGGAAAGATATTGAGAGGCTGGAGCGAGTGCAGGCGAGGGCCAAAAAGTTAATCCCTTCCGTTAGGCATATGGGCTACAATCGACGCTTATGCGCCCTGAATTTGTTTTCGCTGGGAACTCGGAGGCTGCGCGGTCAACTGATCGAGGTTTTCAAGTTCTTACGCGGGTTCAACAATGTCGATTTTAGAAGCATGTTTAGTTTAAATGATAACCCAACTCGCAACAACGGTTGGAAGTTGGACTTGAAACGGTTTAGGACTAGTGTGTGTGTCGGAATTACCTTACGTATAAGATCTGTGACACGTGGAACAGGCTACCTTCAGAAGTTGTGAACAGTTTCTTCTGTGGATCTGTTCAAGAAAAGGTTAGACCGAATCTTGCACAGTGCACACTATTTGAGGGTGTAGAAAATTTTCCCTGGCACCCGTTGCCATTGGTACCTCCTTGGTATGGGCCGCAAGGCCTTTTGAGGTACTTCTTTTCCTTGTAACTCCTTGTAACTCTCTCTCTTCTCTCTCTCTCTCTCTCTCTCTCTCTCTCTCTCTCTCTCTCTCTCTCTCTCTCTCTCTTATATATATATACTGTATATACGAGGGGTGGTCAGAAAATAAGTTTACACGGCATATAATTTCGGAACTAAAGGACCTACATTGATTGTTTGTATCAGGTGAATTCGTTAATCACTGTTGGCAACACTGCTCGATTCCGATGCCATCTACTGTACATTGGTTATACGAGTCAGTTGAACATGGCGGCTCGACTGGAACAGTGCCTTGCCTTACGGAGCAGTCCAGGACGTTTACGTTTAATGGTCGCTCGTAAACGTTCCAGTGTTGAACAATATGCAGCTCCATTGAGTGCTGTGCCTTTTTACATGAAGTCTGCGAGCAAAACGCCTTTGTGGTCCCAAAACACGGTAACCATCACTTTGCCAGCGGATCTCACAATCTTGAACTTCTTTGGTCGTGGGGACCCAGGGTGTTTCCATTCTATGCTGGCATGTTTTGTTTCCGGAGTACGGTGATGAACCTGTCTCGTCTCCTGTGACAATGAGCTCGAGAAATTCTTGACCCCTGACAGACTCGGAGTATCGTTGCAGAAATGACAGGGCACTGTTCCAGTCGAGCCGCCATGTTCATCTGACTCATATAACCAATGTACGGTAGATGGCAGCCGAATTGACGTTCAGTGTTGCCAACGAATTCACCTGATACAAACATAATCAATGTAGGTCCTTTAGTTACGAACTTATACGCCGTGTAAACTTATTTTCTGACCGCCCCTCGTGTGTGTGTGTGTGTGTGTGCAGAGCCGGATTTAGGCGTGTGGAGGCCCTGGGCAGCCTCCATGTGGAGGCTCCCCTACCTTAGGGGAAGACATAATTGAAGTCATCCATAAGATTCATAATATAATTAACATACATACACTTTCAAAACATCGTGCACTCTTGTGTCTGTCCATTCCACTCATTTCTGCAAAAAATGAAAGCCTCGGGTTACTCGGGTATTCCATTATAGTGAGAGTAGGCCTAAAAGAGTAATAAAAACAAAATAATAATCAGTACACAACAAATAGTAATTGGTAAAAGTTTATGTACTACAGTGGTATTGGATGCGCGTGTTTTTTTTCATCTATCGGGTTTTTCTAGTTTCGGGTTTTTCTATTTTGATAATGGCTTGTCAATATGTGGAGGCCCCCAAGATGTGGAGGCCCATGGGCAGCTTCCCACTTTGCCCACTCCTAAATCCGGCCCTGTGTGTGTGTGTGTGTGTGTATATATATAAGTGTGTGTGTGTGTGTGTGTTCCTGGCTACCCTATGAAACCGCGACAATCTTTAGGATACACACACACACACACAACTCATCGCGACTAAATGTCACGGTTCTGTAAGGTGGACAAACGTGTGGTGTGTGTGTGTGTGTGTGTGCGCGCGCGCGTCCACCTTCTCTCTTGGGGGGTCATGGAACTACTGACCAAAATCTTTTGATGGAGTAAATCCAATGAATACTTAATTGGATTTATGTAATGAATATGCAAACCCGAAATTACGCCATGATGCATTTTGAAAGTGTTTTTTACTTCGAAGCCGATGCTGAAGAAGATTTAGTAATGGTAAGTTATTTGTAAGGCATTTCGACAACGGCAGTTTCGAACCTATGTCAATCTGCATGTTTGAGAAAGTCCAAAGCTCTGATCATTCGTCCGTTTTGGAAAATGAACATTCTGATTGGCAAAATGGTCAAACTCGAAAGAATTTTGGTCTCGTATACCACTGAGACTTTTACGTGAAATCCCTTAGATCTTATTATATAATCTCTCTCTCTCTCTCTCTCTCTCTCTCTCCTCTCTCTCTCTCTCTCTCTCTCTCTCTCATACTGTAAACCCTATTGTACACTTTGTAATACATTTTGTGTCCCATTTTAATAGCATTTCAAATTATAATTCAATGCAAATTGATAAGAAATTTGGTTTTACGTTTCAACTGAAACGTAGAACTAAATTACTAATAAAGGTGCATGAATTATGTGTTTTATCTGAAACGTATAATCAATCTCGTACAATGAATGTACAGTGAATTATACATTGGAAATACAACTAAAATGGGAGACAAACTTTATAACCAACTGTAAAATACAGTTTAGAGTATAAGAAATAAAAATTCAAACAACCTGTATAAAAAATTCAACGTTTCCACATACTGTTCGCTGCGTTTAACTTAACACCGAGCGGAAAAAAAGGACTAAATTTATACGCTGGGTATAAAGTATGTAAAGAGTACACTCGGTTGACAGAAGGTACACTGAGAGTACACTGAGAGATTTGTTTTTAGTCGTGGAAGTGTACTTTTTGTATTTTTCTCTTAGTTCCGTAGGATACCACTTGTCGAGAAGATAATCCTTTTGGCTACACTCTACCTACTATCTACAACTCCGGACCAAAAAACTAGAATACTCTCTCAAATGAGCTCATGACCTTGATAATACCTTTACGTTATACACTTTTAAAAGGAATATCGAGTATCTCTGACGTCATTATGATAAAAATACACCTCTGTGGCAGTTTTGAAAAAAATAAAATATTGCAAAAACCTTATTAAATATTGAAAAGTTAATGCGTAGCGACATACCAAAATGTTAGAATATCTTATCAAGTGTTACAAAAAAATTGAATAAATTCATTATGTTTATTGAGTACTGCCAATATATTAAACCTTTATCAAAAACTTTTTAACTTTGCATCTTAGTTTGTAGATGGTCTACCCTTAGCCCTGATTACGGCCTCCAATCGACGTGGCATCGAGTCGACAAGCCTCTTGCATTCTTCTGTAGTTATCGATTGCCAGGTTGTCATCAAACACATCTTCAGTTCATTAAGTGTTCCTGGTTTACGCTTTTGGACCTTCTGCTTAACGATATTCCAAAGATTTTCTGTCCAAAGTACACCATTTGCATTCATGCAACCCCACACTAACAGACTCGCCGCCTTTATGAAATGGGACGTCAGTCACGAAAACCGAAAATTAAGCCGATTTTAAATGCGAAGCAAAAGAGAAGATGACTATCCTGGTGCAAAGAAAGAGTTGCACGGACTGCAAACAAGTGGCAAAAAGTGTTTTTCTCAGAGAGATGAAAATGTCATTTGGTAACAGCGGGTGACAGGGGGCCGCGAGTTTGGCGAAGAAAGTCTGAAATATAACTTGAAAGCTACTTGAAGCGATCGATCAAATTTACGGCGAGTGTATTAGTGTGGGGTTGCATGAATGCAAGTGGTGCGACAACATTTGCATTTGTAAATAAAACCGTCAATAGTCACGTTTATTAGGAAATCTTAGAATACTTCATGTTGGATTCTCTAGAACAGCTGTATGTAGACGAACCATCATGCGGTTCGTGCAACATCTGCGAGGTTTCATGCTCATGAAATTGAAGCATTATCATGGCCAGCTAATTCTCCCAATCTTAATCCGATAGAAAATCTTTGGAATATTGTTAAGTAGAAGGTTCAAAAGCGTAAACCAGGAACACTTACTGAACTAAAGAGGTGCTTCATGACAACCTAGCAATCGATAACTACAGAAGAATGCAAGAGGCTTGTCGACTCGATGCCACACCGATTGGAGGCCGTAATCGGGGCTAAGGGTGGACCAATTACAGTAAATACTAAGACGTAGAGTTAAAAAGTCTTTGCTAAAGGTTTAATATATTGGCAGTACTCATTAAAAATAATGAATTTATTTTATTTTTTGTAACATCTAACAAGATACTCTAAGTTTCTAACATTTCGGTATGTCGCTATGCATTAACTTTTTACTATTTAATAAGGTTTTTGCCATATTTTAATTTTTTTTCCAAACCTGGCACTCAGAGGTGTATTTTTATCATAATGACGTTACAGATACTCGATATTTCTTATAAAGTGTATAACTTAAAGGTATTTTGAAGGTCATGAGCGCATTTGAAACCGTATTCTATATTTTTGGTCCGGAGTTTTATATGTATCCAAGGCCGGATTAACCATTAGGCTAATAAGGCTGTAGCCTTAGACCCTCGAGTTTAGGCCCTAATTTTTATATTATAAACGCTAAATTTTTGTCACAAAGTTGGTTAAGTAATATCATATATAACTCCAGACTTGCATTATATCTTCAGAGGTGGAAGATAAGAGTTTTTTTAGTTTTAGTTAAGAGGTCTTTTTTAATATGTCATTACATCTGATGGTGTATTATTGTCGATATGTATGTATGATTTTTATCCATTTTTGTATGATTGGCTTCAAAGGGTTAATCTGCTTCCGAAATTGTTTTTCAGGCGTTGGGAACTTGGACCTAGTGTAATGATCATTCAACATGTCAAAGAAAGGGAGATATTTTGTTTGATATCACACTTTAAAGCCAGGAAGGAAGAACTCATTCTCTATTTGAATTGTATGCTGGTTTTTTTTTTATGTACATAGCTTTAATTTTTGTTAGTTGTTAAATTTGGATAAATATACTTTCTATTTGTTTGAAGATTTTATGAATTTTATACAATATACAGTATATAATACATATATAGGCCCTTCCCTCTTATTAGCTTTAGGTCTCTCACAACCTTAATCCGGCCTTGTATGCATCCTTAACGTACTTTATATTTTATAGAATATGTTTAGTCCTTTTTGTCCGCTTGTATCTAAGGTAACACACGGCGGACAATTTTTAGATTGCATCTGTATCGAACCGAAAATAAATCAGCACATTGTTTCTCCACATTTTTACAAAATTTCATACTTTTGTGAGATCTCAAAAAGAAAGCCAGTTAGTTAATGATGTAGAAAGAACGCAGCCATCAACATTTTGAGTTTCATATTCGATGCCAATCGATCAAAATTTGTGAAGCTGCACTCAAAATCTAAGTGGCTCGTGAGCTTAAAATAAATATTAACCTTTCACCGGTTTTGAATTTTCTGTTCAAAATCTTTTGTATCAAATTATTTGCATGTTATAATGGAAGTAAAATGAATTAAAAATTTTGTTGTTCAATATCAGTACTTATTTTCAAAGATTATTTAAAGCAAGATCTGAAACTCCGCCCACTTTTGCGTTAGCGTTTTTTTTCAGAAAAGGGGTGGGGGGGATGCTATTTTGCAATCTGGTATTTGGAAGCAGAATTAAATTATCCCGAAAAAAAAATGTCGTCAAGTTAAATTATATGTTAATATTTATTATTATACAGTTTAATATTTACCAAATAGAGAATTCTTCTTCTTCTTCTTCTTCTTCTTCTTCTTCTTCTTCCGCAGCTTATTATCCCATCTTTACATGGGGTCGCTGTTTTTGGTTCGTCTTCTCCACTCTCCTCTGTCGTATACCACGTCCTCCTCCAAGTCCTTCTCCCTGATGTCCGCCACCACACAGTCCCTCCATCTCGTCTTCGGTCTTCCTCTTCTTCTCCGTCCCGGCAACTCCATCTCCAGCACTCTGCGCCCCCACATACTCCTCCTCTCTTCTCCTGACGTGTCCATACCACCTCAGCCTGGCCTCCTGCATCTTCTTAGATGCTTCCGCCACCTTCACTGTTCCTCTTATATGCTCATTTCTGACCCTATCCCTCCTCGTCACTCCACACATCCATCTCAACATCTTCATTTCAGCCACATCGATTTTTCTTTCATTGCTCTTCTTCATTGGCACAGTCTCCATTCCATACAATATTGCCGGCCTCACCACTGTTTTGAATACCTTTCCCTTCAGTTTCACTGGGACCCTCTTATCACAGAGCACCCCTGATACGTCTCTCCAGTTCTTCCACCCCGACTGTATTCTACAGTTTATCTCTCTCTCTCTGCTCCCCCCCTCTGCATCCACTGTTGACCCCAAGTATTTAAAATACCCCACCGTCTTAACACGCTCTCCACTCAATGTCATTTCCCCTCCTCGGTCCTGCTGCACATCACATCTCATATATTCGGTCTTCTTTCGGCTAATTCTCATCCCCCTACCTTCCAACGCCTCTCTCCAATTTTCCAACTGCTGCTCCACCTCCTCTTTCGTCTCCCCACTCAACACAACATCGTCTGCATACATCATGCACCACGGCGCCTCCCCTCTAATCCTGTCCGTCAACACATCGAATACCACATTGAAAAGGAAGGGGCAAATTTATCATAGAGGTTTCTATGTTTTTGGAGATGAGTATAGTAATATTAAGTTTCTGTTAATGTATTCCTAAATTATGCAAGTATCCTCTTGTGCAAACCTTAGTTCTCACTCCATCCGCTTAGCGGCAAATATCTAATATTCATTTGACTAGATAACGCGATAATAATTGAAAATACTGTCAGCTTCGTATCTTGTTTTTTATTTATATTTATATATATATATTATATAATATATATATATATATATATATATATTATAATTTTGTATTATTTTTTCGTGAAACTTTAAATTTTTTTTGTTTTATAATTCTTATATGGTACCTTTCTTTGGTTTTAATAGTCGAGGTACATTGGGTTGTCCAGTTACACCCCCCAGAGGTAGAATGCCAACTTTGGGGTATAAGCAAAGCCTCCTTATGTCCTCACAGTCAGTTGCATAACCAGTGAGATCTTAAAATTTACTTTAAACTCACAAGCAACTTAAAATGCAGCTTCACAATATTTGTCCAGTTGTCTTCGGATGTATAGCTCAAAATTTGGTTAGCTGCGTTCTTTTTTTTATTGGTCGACTGTTTTCTTTCGATTTCACAAAGGAATATGAAATTTTGTGGAAGCCTAAATAGACTATAGTTAATCTGTAGACTTTGGCATAAAGTATTTTTACTTTAAATATTCTCAGTTTAAGATGAGTTATTTGCGCTAATATATCCTCGTCTCACCATTGCCGTTCTGGTACAACCCTGGGCACCCATAACGATGTTTAAAAAAGACATCAGGAGATGCAAACCTACGGATGGGACATTTGAGAGTTATGTTGTTACACACACACACACACCCACACACACACACACACACATACACCACACACACACACACACACACACACAGACACGCGCGCGCGCGCGGACGAAACAATACCCCCGTTTCGCTCTTCCGTGAGCGGAGGTAATAACGATCATGGATCTCTTTCAGATCCGGGGTTAACGTTCCCGAGAGAATTAAACTTTAATATAAAATTATTATTTTTATTATCCGATGTTTCTGGATATACTTTCGCATTATCATTGATTACAAATACAAAGGGATAAAACATGGGATTTTATTATTCACTTTTCAAAAAATTTACAATTTTTTTATATTTAAACTAAAATAATTGTTGATAATTTGAAATAATATTTAACATACAGATTATAATAAAAGAACAGAAGTGTGTGTGTGTGTGTGTGTGTGTGTGTGTGTGTGTGTGTGTGTGTGTGTTTTGGGGATTGTTTAACCGCCTTCGTAGTGGCGGTGGCCATATGACGGAGAAGGCCTACGGCCGTACGTGGGATCCGAACCACGGGTCCGCTACTCCACTCCATCCAGTACCACCCAGATCCAATGTCGTTTAACTTTGCTGATCTACGAGAAGCGGTGTTGCGATAATGGTAACGGCGTACTCTGCAGTGCTGACTGCTGTCGCAATCATTTGACTAGTTCTGTCGGAAAGCCCTCTCAGAGTGTCCCATAAGCTCCTTTATTCCCAAGTTATATATATATATATATATATATATATATATATACATAAGGATAAAAGGATGATCAACGCCCACGTCAACATTATGAAGATTTAATATCAGACGTTTAATATCAAATTTCCGAAACGTCTGATATTAAATCTTCATAATGTTGACGTGGGCGTTGATCATCCTTTTTATCCTTAAATTCCGGTTCCCTTAAAACACCCCTTTCTCTACAAATTATATATAGGATTCAGGGCAAAAGAATTATGGGACACCCTATATGTTCCCTGATTCTTGAGGAAAGATGGCTCCTAGACTTTCCTATGAAAAGAGCATTACTAAGCGAAGCATTTATTTATTTCAACTTTCAAAAACCAAAATTATATAAACTTTATTCTATGAAACCTCAAATATATTAAAAGATCAGTTAAGTAAAAACAAACTTTCAAGCTTTGATTTTGGACCTCTTTTATTAACATTTTTTTATATTAAATAATAATTACTGACACCAATTTCGGCTTAAATATAAAATTGTATAATTTTTATTAATGAATAAGAAAAAAATCAAGTAATTTTTATCTTTAGATATTTGCCTTGATTTATTTAGTTTATAACAAGCAGAGCCTTTGGCTCCCTGCCCTACGGGCGGGGCTTGTGCTTCGCAAACTCTCCTACGGCGAGGGCACGGTAGGGCTACCCCTTTGGGGGGAGGTCATTCTCCCTCTCCCCCCCAAAATCCCTCACCCCCCTTTATGCAACGTTGAGGGATAACCCCCAGCCCATTGTTGCATAAACCCCTCCCCATTACCCCACCCCCACCCCAGGGGGAGGGGATGTCATCTTGCAACAATTGATCAACATTGCAATTGCATATGCACTCGAACATTTTGTGGTCATAACATCGGAAATCAATCTTCGTTTTCGGGGTGGGAGCCCTTTGGAAAAGAAATGAAAATAAGAGCAAAACTTATCAGCTTTGTTACAGTATTAGGCTGTTACGGCACGTTTCGCAATATACTTTTTCCCATTATCAATAATCTTTAACTATTAAAAAAAACACCTTCATTTTCTTCCATTTCCTTTCAAATATGAAAAAATTTCTTTCAAATTCTTTTCAAAATTGAAAACAGTATTATGAGGTTACTTACTACCTTGTAAGACTGTTTTCACTTTGAAAGAAATTTTTTCATATTTTGAAAGGAAATGGAAGAAAATGAAGGTGTTTTTTTTTTTAATAGTTAAAGATTATTGATAATGGGAAAAAGTATATTGCGAAACGTGCCGTAATAGCCTAATACTGTAACAAAGCTGATAAGTTTTGTTCTTATTTTCATTTCTTTTCCAAAGGACTCCGACCCCGAAAGCGAAGATTGATTTCCGATGTTATATATATATTGTATATTGGAGCGGGGTGCGAGGGTCGTCTTTGTAAAAAAAGAAAATCTTTTATAAGGACTGTAAATATTCAGTGTAAAATAAGAAAATTACGGCGTTCTGTCAATAAAGATTGGAAAATATCGTCAACACCGTAAATGATAAAGTTTGTAAAGCCTTGAAGAGGCAGTTTCTAAATGAGCTTTTTGTAACTTCACCGTTCCACGTAATAGAGGACCGTATAGGTTCACCTTTTGATATAACGTTTTTGGTATATAGGGACAAAAAGTGAGCAGTAAGCTCCCGGATAATGTCTATGCGGTCCCCACTTTGGAACCTACTTCTGAGATTAACCTTTCCCTAACCTACTTTGACATGTAATATCTAGGAACTCAAAAGGTTTAAAAATTGTATGTCAAACGAAACTTTAATGTTTACAGTGTATATAAAATAAAGCTTAATTTTAATTAGCGGTGTGATTTACTCTTTCATCTTTCTTCTAACACCTCTAAGGTTAGGAGGACTCAAGAAACAGCTAACACAGTGTCTATACCACTTTAAACATTAATTAAAAAATAAATATTAATATGAAAAGAATGACTATGATTAGGCAGCCTTGGTTACAATCCTCCGAGGTTTGTGGAATGAACTCTTAAGGAATAAAGAAATTAAAAAGTTAATTTTATTTCTGTTTTCATCTTTGTAAATAAATTAACCCTAAATAAAAAATTAAATAAATGTCACAACTGCTTAAGATTTGGTAAATGTAAATTATTTTCGGATCAAGTAAAGATAAGCACCCCCAACCTTTTTTAGTACGCCCTTGACGATTGGTTAGGTTAGGTCGTGATATTTTCGTTAGTTAGCCTTATAAAGCTAACTAAAAAAGGTTGGGGGTGCTTATCTTTACTTGATCCTTATTTTCCATTATATGGTCAGTTAAATCGTATCCAAACAAAATTCCTACAACAAAAAAAAATCCGCTGTTTTGGAGGTTAATAAAGCGGTATGTTTTAAAATAAAGTATGGTACCTTAAGTTTTCTGAACATTTTATTAGTAAAACTCTACATGTCCCCCGTTGGTAGCCCTGCAAACATCTAATCGATACTCGATTTCAACCCATACCCGGGTACACTGTGTTGATGGTTGCTGTAATCTTGTTACAGCGATTCTCTGCGAAGAAGCAAGGACCTTAAATCTTGTTATGCATTATCTCACGCCACACATTCACCTTAGGGCTGTCGCGCGCGTATTCGATGGTAGTAGCATGTGGATGTTCTGAGGCCCAAACTCTACGGTTGGGACGAATTACTTTTCCACTTGTGTGAAACGTTACCTCATCAGTGAAAAGAACGCGATTAACAAAATTTTGGTCTTCACATTTAAGTGAAAAGCCTTACTTTACACTTTCGCTCTGACTATAGAAATGTGTATGCAAAAGACAGTGATTTATTTTTAAAGAAAACGAGCTAAAGTGAACCCTACGGGCCCATTTAGACCTGCGGTGCTGGAGCCATCGGCCTCAGTAATTTGGGGGGAGCCTGCGACCCCCCCCCTGCCATTTACTGGGGAGTCAATAGGTTTCGGTCAATAAAACTATAGAAAAGAACGCAGCCATGAAAATCTTAAGCTTCGCAAATCTTGATAAAATAGGTTCAGATGTGAAGCTTAAGATTTTCATTGGTGCGTTCTTTCTATAGTTTTATTGACCGAATAAATGAAAAGAACGCAGTAGTAGGCCCCTATAGATGACATGCATTTATTTATACATATACCGGGTGCCCCCAAATAAAATTTACACATCATATTAACATATATATATATATATATATATATACAGGGTGGGCCGAAAGTCTGGATCCATAGGAAAATATTTATTTTTACATAAATTACAACAAATGGTAAATACTTAAAATGAATATCAACTTTAACTCGTAAATGCGTATCCGTGATACTGTACAGTAGTTCGTACTCCAGTATAAATACTCAAATACTTTTTTATTTCAGCCCAGAAATGGCTTCGAATCTAACAACAGAAGACCGGGTAGAACTTGTGCTCATGTACGCAAGACAGGGCGCTACACACAGAGAAGTTGCTACCGAATTCAATAGAAATCATCCTGATAAGCATCCAGTAACACATGCGACTGTTGGCAAGTTGTTTAAAACGTTTCAAAGAAACAGGAAGTGTACATGATCGATGGCGTTCTGGTCGTCCAAAAACTGCAACTGATGAAAATACCTCTGCAATGGTATGTGAAACTTTAACGAATAGTCCAGTAAAGTCAACAAGAAGATTATCAAATGAAACACGCATCTCGAGAACGTCAATTCGAAGAATTATTAAAAATCATAAATTCCATCCCTAAGTGTCTCGATGTCAGAGGCCGCCAATTTGAGCATTTGGTATAATTTGTTGTTTATACTGGAGTACGAACCACTGTACAGTATCACGGATACGCATTTACGAGTTAAAGTTGATATTCACTTTAAGTATTTACCATTTGTTGTAATTTATGTATTAAAATAAATATTTTCCTATGGATCCAGACTTTCGGCCCACCCTGTATATATATATACCTTACCTTACCTTATGAACCTTATGTTGTTTCGTGCGTTGGTCTCTCTTCACACGGAGGTCAAGCTGATGGCCCCGCCTCTAGGTCTGGCTTGGTGGAGGAGCGAGTTGCTTTCTTGCACTCTCCACCGTACATAGCCAGGCACGCCCGGCTCATCTGGTACCGTCCTGAGCCAGGCATCCCAATATATATATATATATATATATATATATTAATAGTGAAACCAAAATTTCTTAATCGCGTTCTTTTCACTGATGAGGTAACGTTTCACGCAAGTTGAAAAGTGATTTCCCAACTGCAGAGTGTAACAGGGAGTAGTAAACTCCACAGGTTTCGGCCGATCGTCAGTTTAATTGGATCACCTGAAGATCAGGGCCCCCAGCCTCATCTGGGGTCCCTGATCTTCAGGTGGGAAAAATTGAGGGCCTTGATCTTCAGGTGGCAAAATTTATTTTATTTTTATGTTAAATTTTTAGGTTAAGGTTACACCAATAGGAGTCTTAGTGGTTTTGTTAGTTCCCTCTATCATCACTGTGGTAAACTGATCTGGGATCACCTGAAGATCTTCCCCCCACAGTGTCCACCTGAAGATCTTCCCCCCCACCCTCAGCCCGATCCACCTAAAGATACCCCACCCCCAGCCCGATCCACCTAAAGATACTCCACCCCCAGTCCGCTCCACCTGGAAATACTCCCCCCAGTTTTGACAAATAAAACAAACAATTTATTCTATGGAATATAATGCCCGGTTAGGTTAATTGAATGTCAGGTTAGATCAACTGTATGCCCTTGATTATTGGTTAGATTAAATCATTTTTAACATCCGCATCCGCACTTCTGACTGCGGATGTTATGCGGATATTACCTCTAATAAATTATGCAATTTACAATTAAATTAGCTTATAAAGTAGCTTATAAGGCCCAGTCATGCACATTTCATGTAAAGTATTAATTTTATTAATGAACAAACAAATATATAAACCTCAAAATATAAATAGGTGGTAACACAGAAAATTGAATGAAACTTGTTTCATTCAATTTTCTGTGGCTGAAACTCTTGAGAAAGTTATTATTTTTATCATAATGAAAACATTAATATTAATTTTAATTCTTATGCATTGCCTCCCATAATAGTAATATCACGAAATTTGAAAAATTATGTCATATATTCATAATTCTATCTTATATTGATAGATTAACTAAATATCCGCATCCGCAGATGTTGAAAAACTGACATCCGGTCCACCACTAAATTTATATATATATATATATATATATATATATATATATATATATATATGGATCACCTGAAGATTATCCCCCCCCAGCCCGATCCACCTTTATGTTTCTCATAAATTTGTTTTTTTATCACAATAAAATTTTTCTGCTCCTATTATTTTTATCTTCCTTTAATTTTGGGGTCCCTGACCTTCAGGTGGGAAAAAGTGGGGCCCTTGATCTTCAGGTGGGAAAATTGGGGGCCCTGATCTTCAGGTGATCCGTTTAATTTCTTGCGTATATAGGCTGGAGTTCATAAACGTGTAGACGAAGGTGATTTAGGAATGGCCAGTTCGCGGCTACAATGTGGAACTGACTCTTTTCGGATACGTTAAAATGATTGTCTTACGCGTTCGACATCTCCATCTGAGGTGCGTGGTCTACTTGATATCATTGAACTGTTTAAGTCACTTTGTGAGTGTTCTATAAGTTGGAAGTTCCTCCCAATACACACGCGGAAAGTTACGCTTTTTATTTTACGGTAGCCATGGCACTTATCGTCGCGCGTCCAATGCATGCGAGTCTTACTATTACGCATGCGAATCAGAATTCAGACGCACACGAGTGAAAGTCATTAAAAATTAATGTACTGTACTTTATTTTAAAGCATGGCATTGTATTATCATGAAATGCAGCTTGATAAATTCATGAAGAGCATTTGTGGAATCCTGTGTATGTGTGTGTGTGTGTGTGTGTGTGTGTGTGTGTGTGTGTGTGTGTGTGTGTGTGTGTATACAGGGTGGGCCGAAAGTCTGGATCCATAGGAAAATATTTATTTTAATACATAAATTACAACAAATGGTAAATACTTAAAATGAATATCAACTTTAACTCGTAAATGCGTATCCGTGATACTGTACAGTAGTTCGTACTCCAGTATAAATACTCAAATACTTTTTTATTTCATCCCAGAAATGGCTTCGAATCTAACAACAGAAAACCGGGTAGAACTTGTGCTCATGTACGCAAGACAAGGCGCTACACACAGAAAAGTTGCTACCGAATTCAATAGAAATCATCCTGATAAGCATCCAGTAACACATGCGACTGTTGGCAAGTTGTTTAAACGTTTCAAAGAAACAGGAAGTGTACATGATCGACGGCGTTCTGGTCGTCCAGAAACTGCAACTGATGAAAATACCTCTGCAATGGTATGTGAAACTTTAACGAATAGTCCAGTAAAGTCAACAAGAAGATTATCAAATGAAACACGCATCTCGAGAACGTCAATTCGAAGAATTATTAAAAATCATAAATTCCATCCCTAAGTGTCTCGATGTCAGAGGCCGCCATTTACGAGTTAAAGTTGATATTAATTTTAAGGATTTACCATTTGTTGTAATTTATGTATTAAAATAAATATTTTCCTATGGATCCAGACTTTCGGCCCACCCTATATATATATATATATATATATATATATAGAGAGAGAGAGAGAGAGAGAGAGAGAGAGAGAGAGAGAGAGAGAGAGAGATACTGTACATAAAATGTGCGTATAAATATACTTGTAGATTATCTGTAAATGTAATGCAATTGTTTCCATACAAGAATAAGTTCTGTTCGCCAAGAAACGGGAATGTTTCGAACGAAATACAAAAAAAAGATGAACATTTTAAGATATAAAAGTGGATGTTTTACGATCCTCGTCGACAGTTCACGCAAAGTCCAATTTCGGCAATGCAATTCCTCCTCCATTTGGTGGCACTCTCTCATTCCCCGGCCCGATGAATTCTCTTTCCTTTCCCCTTCATTTCTACTTTCAGTACCCTCCCCACCCACCCCTATTACCCCCAAACGTATCCTAAAATAGAAAAAAAAGCAGAAGCCTACTCCCGCCTGTAAATATATCCCTTAAATAACTGCCATGTTCACCCTTTCTCTCAACCGATCATCTAAAGAGAAGCAAAGAGCCAAACTATAGAGCCATAAACTTACCCGCGTGAGGATGGGCTGAACTCGAACCCGCGCTGAGACCAGCGACAATTACTATTGGCCAAAGTTTCCTCATCAGTAAAACTGCGTTTTCCTTCATCGTAAAACTTTCTGAACATACAATAACGAATGAGGTTTTAAAATGATCTGTAGATATGCTACTTCTTCGGCGGGTAAAGGAGATGTTTTTCCTCTCTCTCTCTCTCTCTCTCTCTCTCTCTCTCTCTCTCTCTCTCTCTCTCTAATGACTACATTCGGGACACGATGCTTTTCGCTTGATAGTTTTCTTATTCGACAGTTTTTGTGGTCGTTCTCAGGGCCTCATAGTATTAAAAATGTCGCAGATGTTGACAAAATCTGGAAAGAAAATAAACGTATTAAATTTCGCGAAGTGGCACATTAAAATATGTAAAGCTTATCTTACACCTTCGCTCTGACTGTACAAATGTGTATGCAAAAGACAGTGATTTATTTTTAAAGAAAACGGCATGCCGTTATATATATATATATATATATATATATATATATATATATATATATATATATATATATTTTTTTTTTTTTTTTTTTTTTTTTTTTTTTTTTTTAAAGAAAAGTTATATTGCTGCTCAGAATATGAGCAGCTCACCACATCATTACCATCTAACTATATATATATAAATATATAAATGAGAGAGAGAGAGAGAGAGAGAGAGAGAGAGAGAGAGAGAGAGAGAGAGAGAGAGAGAGAGTGTCACACACTAATAAAAGTTCCTACGCAGTTTATCACTAAAGGAAAAACAGTCCTTTGAATTTTCAAATTTACAAATACTTAATCATAATGTTTTTAACGCATTGAGGCGTTAAAAGGTTACACTTTGACTGGGAGGGTAGAAAATATTTTCCTGTCCCTCCCAGACTTTAATTACAATATGTAAACACTACTGGGTACTGGAAGGTCGACGTACCCGCCATTTGTGTACCAGGGTTATTAAGATGCCTTTAATTTAGTTTTTCTCTATGTTCATAATGCAAATGCATTGCTTTTAGTTTATAAAATTACAAATTTTTATCCCGAAGCCTTCTCTACACAAAATGAACCCAAACTTCGAAGAATCTCATGATACAGTTTGAGAAACGTGTGTTGTGTGTGTGTGTGTCTGTGTGTGTGTGTGTGTGTGTGTGTGTGTGTGTGTGTGTGTGTCTATATATATATATATATATATATATATATATATATATATATATATATTTAAATTAAAGACATTTAAAATAAACTCGTATCTAAAATCGTTCTTATGTTTGCAAAGAAAAAAAAATAATTTACTATTTTTTTAATATTTTTTTTTATGTTTTAATTACATTTGAACTCGAGAGAAAAATTGCCTAAACTTAATGGTATAATTTGTTAAAGGATTCAGTTAAAAAGGATAACCATAAAATTAAAGCAAAATAATGTCTTTTACCCAAATTTATTTTGAAAAACATTTAAAATTAATGTATCTCGAAGCAAACAATGACAAAATGAATCAACCATCCTCCAATTCCGGAGTGTAAAAAACGTATAAAAAACACGTCCAAAAAAAAAAAAAAACGCGAAAAATAAAAAAAAAAAAACTAAACGTAATTACTTTTACAAAAACGTTATAAACGATAATTAATAATAAATAATAAAAAAAAACCGAACGGAAATTATTTTACTTTGATGAAATTGAGTCATTTAATTAAATTCTAAATGAAAGTTGGGGTGACTCAAAGCGGAGTCTAAAATGAACTCGAAGAATATAGACTACGCTTTGGATGTAATTATAAAGATGTAAAATAAAGCAAAAGAGGGTGCTTCGTATTCATTTCAAATATACTGAATTGCGACTAAAGGAAAAGAAACATGTGTATAATAATAATTAATATATATATATATATATATATATATATATATATATATATATATATATATATATATATATATATATATATATATATATATATATATATATAGGGCGTCCCAAAAAAATGTATACACACTTTAAATAATTATAAAGGCAGTGTTTATTAAAATACATTTCATTTTCAAAATGTAATAGAATCTACAGACATTATTTAATTGTTTTGTCAACGCCTGTTTTCAAACTGACGTCCGTTCTGGTCCAGGCACTGCTGATAACGCGAAGCAATGGAATCGCAAAATCACGAAACATTTCGTTTGGTATTTGTGTGCATTCTCGTTCAATGGCTGCTCTCAATTCAGCGACTGTTGCAGGTTTTATAGCGTAGACTTTGTCTTTTAAGTATCCCCATAAAAAAAGTCTAGTGGTGTGAGGTCTGGTGAACGCGGAGGGTATTCTACGAAACCCCTTCGTCCAATCCACATCCACATCGTGCAAGTACCACTCGCAATACTCCACTCTTCGGTCCGGATCATCATCATCTTCATTAATAGCATGGACTAATCTTGGAATGTAACTTTTCCATTGACAGCGCTTCAAAATGCGTTGGACAGACGATTCTGAAATTCCTACCTCACGACTCGCTTGCCGCACAGATTTTCTTGGACTTTGGTGATACGTTTCCAGTACTCTTTCTTGCTTTGTGGGGCTTGTCGATGTCCGTGGTCTTCCGGAACGCTTCTTGTGGACATTCTGAACAGTTCCATCGGCTTCAAACTTATCTCTAATTCGAGTGATGGTAAGTCGCGTTGGTGGATCTGTTTGAAACTCCCTCCTAAACTGTCTTTGCACTTCAACTGCGTTTTCACACTTCCAGTAGCATTTTAGAATGAATTTCCTTTGTTCAAAGCTTAGTCTGACTGCCATTATTAATTCTAATGGGTTTAACTTGGAAAGAAAGAAACATCAATTGAGCTATCAGCTGTTAAAGTGTGTATACATTTTTTTGGGACGCCCTGTATATATATATATATATATATATATATATATATATATATATATATATATATATATATATATATATATATACGATATTCCGAGTCTGTCAGTGGTCAAGATTTCTCGAGCGCACTGAGGAGACGAGAAACAAAACGTGCCAGCATGGAATGGAAACACCCTAGGTCCCCGCGACCAAAGAAGTTCAAGATTGTGAGGTTCGCTGGCAAAGTGATGGTCACCGTGTTTTGGGACCACAAAGGCGTTTTGCTCGCAGACTTCATGCAAAAATGCACAACAGTCAATGCAGCTGTATATTGTTCAACACTGAACGTTTACGAGCGGCCATTAAACGTAAACGTCCTGGACTGCTCCGTAGGGCAAGGCACCGTTCCAGTCGAGCCGCCATGTTCAACTAACTCATATAATCAATGTACGGTAGATGGCAGCCGAATCGACGTGCAGTGTTGCCAACAATGATTAACAATTCACCTGATACAAACATAATCAATGTACGTCCTTTGGTTACGAAATTATACGCCGTGTAAACTTATTTTCTGACCGCCCCTGGTGTGTGTGTGTGTGTATATATATATATATATATATATATATATATATATGTAAAGAACGACGCTTGTGTATATGAGCGTTCCGCACAAGATGAGGAGGGAGAACGAACAAATGAAAAATGAGGTTCATTCTCCCTCCTCATCTTGTGCGGAACGCTCTTCTACACAAGCGTCGTTCTTTACATTAATTATACTGTGTGTGTTGTTTGCAGTTAAAAATATATATATATATATATAATATATATATATATATATATATATAATTTGACTTCAGAAACGGTAAAATCTAATATTTTATGAATAAAGAGC
The DNA here is from genome assembly GCA_023014485.1 of Bathynomus jamesi. Classification (NCBI taxonomy): domain Eukaryota; kingdom Metazoa; phylum Arthropoda; class Malacostraca; order Isopoda; family Cirolanidae; genus Bathynomus; species Bathynomus jamesi. Next base: position 421,138 of record JAJOZX010003923.1, read on the forward strand.
GAATTCAAAATAATTTTAAATAAATACTATTTAATTTTAAAATTATATTAATTATATTCCAAACCCTTTCTGACGTTTCATTATACTGTTACTGGGCAGTTTATAGTCTTTCAAATATATAATTCAGTGCACATTCATATGAACTTGATTATACGTTTCAATTAAAACGTATGGTTGATTTGCTTTCATCAGTTCCTTGATTAAATAAACGTTTCAGTTGGGTCGTATAATTCATGCATCTTCATCTGGTGTTTGGGTATACGTTTCAACTAAAACGTATAATGGATGCACCTTCATTTTGAGTTTGGTTAACGTTTCACTTCAAACGAATAACACAATACTGAAACATTTCACGAATATTGCCTTGATATATTTTTTATTTCGTGAATTATGGCATTTCAAGCTAAAATTTTGATTTTCACGCTCATGTCAAACGTTTGAAGTTTATTTATTTGGTCCATATTCGGCAGATATCTAATTTATGAAAGAAATTTGCAATTCGCAATATTTCCAAATTACTTTTTTTTAGTAACCTTTTGGGCATTCTTTGATATTTCCCTAAAATAAATCCCGATTATTCAAATCTAAAAATGAATAGTGAAGATTATATAAATTTGGACGAGCGGATAAAGTCATGGCCATCAAAAATTACAATAACACAGACGGAAATTCGAATCATCCCACACAGGTAAGGTCAAAATTCATATTATATTTAGTAGTTCTCTACCAATAGGTTGTTGGAGATTAGAATATAAACATAGTAAATTAAGGTTTATTGAGACAACTTAATTGGCATTTCGTCCATTTTAACTATTGATATTTGTTTTGGTGTATTTTCATAGCTCTTGTTGTTGTTTACATTCTCTTACATTCTTTTGTTGTTTATAGTCTTTTTTTTTAGTTGTTATAACTAAATTTTTGCGTTACATACGCACGCCTTTTACCATTTTAATAGTATATATAATCATTCTACTACGGAATACCTAACAGTATCTTAATTGACCAGAACCCAAGTTTATTAGGGATTAAGGAAGACTCAATTGCAGGTTTACATGTACAAGCTACTTCAGACAGGTTTGCGTATGAGTTATATTTTCGGCCGAATGAAAGTACCTGTAAAGTACCTGTAATCACGAATATTTAATCGGTTTTGTACCTCAGATTTTGCTCAAATATTTCATCTACGAATTCCATTTATTTTAATCGTCAGAGAAACACCGAATTCACGAATATAAATTCGGATATTTTTCGGGAAATTCTTAAGAGTGAACAACTGTTGATGGTGCGTGAATTACGTAACCAAAATTTGACAGCGCCAGTAGTAGTTCAGTAAATAACACCATTTCCCCATAAGCGACTAAAGTCGAGGGTTCGAACTCCGATGATGCTGGTAATAATACACGAGTTAGAACAATGGACCGTATTAGTTGTCTGAGCGCTGTGCCATTTCCTGACCTTCTTCACTAATTATTATAACCAAAATAGTGATGAAAGTTCATTGAATAATACACTTATAATATAAATAAAAGAGAATATAGGATTGATAACCAAACATCGTCTAGGGTTTAAAGTGAACAATACTCGTAATTTCTGTCCCTCATACGTACACAGTTGATCCATGGAGACAGTAGAAACAGTACAGACTATATATTCGGAAATTCAGTTCATATTTCACCAATAAACTGAAAACCATTCAATAATATCTGCACCCATACTCAAGTTGCATACAATTAAATTTAAGAAATATTCCCGTATTGAAATATCATTTGAAGTGTCTGTAACAGTTAAAAACATAAATACATATATATATATATTATATATATATATATATATATATTATAGCTTCTCTGAATCCCTTCTAGCTGTCTGATGTCTTCTTTTTATATGGGCATGTTAGGATCGAGCAGTATTCCAATTTGGGTATGATCAGTTTTTTTTCAGTAGAGGAATCATTATATTCCTATCCCTTCGATTAAAGGTTCTCAGTTTCTGTCCAGTTATTCTCTTTGCTCTGTTTACTGCTATCTTATTTTGTGTTTCAAATTTCGCATCATCTGTCATTACAACCCCTAAATCTTTTGCTCTAGAATTTCTCTGAATTTCCTGTCTATTTGGGGTATAATATTCTATGGATTTTAGGTCTTCTCTTTTTCCGTACCGTAACAGCTGAAATTTCTCAGTGTTAAATTTCATATTGTTGTCTTCCGTCCAATTGTAGAGTCTGTTCATGTCAGTTTATAGAGATCCTATATCTTCTGGGTTTCTTATTTTTCTACTAATCTTTCTTGAATTTAAATATATATATATATATTATATATATATATATATATATATATATATATATATAGTCATCTATACTCATTTGTTAACCCTGATTGCTCATTCTGACGAAGGTCAGACTTATGACCCTAACTTGGACCTGCAGCTTGACGTGAAATCCGAACCACGATCAGCCAAGGAAGACTGAAATCACAACAGTAGAACCAGGACTCGATTCCACGACCTACACCTGAGCAGCCTGACATCTTAACCATATATATATATATATATATATATATATATATATATATATATATATATATATATATATATATATCCCTCGAGAGGAGGGGCGTCAAGCTTGACCTTCGCGAAATGAGAAGTCATTGCGCGGAACCTTTGTAAGGTTGTAAGGTAAGGTAAGGTTATATATATATATATATATATATATATATATGAATAGAAACGACATAATATTAAGGAACGTTTCTGCACACGCGAAGAGAAATAACGAATAAATGAAAAACGTTCCTTAATATTATGTCGTTTCTATTCATTTATATACTGCGTGGTCATTGCAGTTAAATGCATATTATATTATATATATATATATATATATATATGGTGTAACAAAAGTTCGTTCTCAAAGGGAAATAAGATATAACAGAATTGATCGTGATGAGTTTGTACGTATTACGTGACACTTGACCCACACTTGATTTCTTCTTGTAAGGCCATTTAAAGTCCGGTGTTTATAAGTCAAGACTTCGAACGATCCAGCAATTAAAATAAAAGATTACAGATCAGTGTAACAGAATTAGTGTCGAAACACTTCAAAACGTAACCGACACCTCACGAAGACGAATAGAAATGTGTGAACGGCTTCATGGAATGCAATTTGAGCCTGTATTGGATTAATTGGTAAGTTGATTGTATTGTTTGTAATGTATAATTAAAACTATTTTCTTGTTCACTTCTGTTATATATTATTTCCCACTGAGAACGGATTTTTGTTACACCCTGTGTATATATATATATTGTGTGTGTGTGTGTGTGTGTGTGTGTGTGTGTGTGTGTGTGTGTAAAACTTCTTTTATTTCTTTAAAATTTCGGAGATTAAAAATATTTACTTTCTTTGGAAAAAAAAAAAAAAAAAAATCTCGGAATGAAATAAAGCAAAACTTTCACCCAAGGAAGGAAAAAAATAATCTTCCACATCAAAAACATCTCTCTCTCTCTCTCTCTCTCTCTCTCTCTCTCTCTCTCTCTCTCTCTCTCTCTCTCTCTCTCTCTCTCTCTCTCTCTCACTCGACAGTGCAAGAGCAAAGACACAATGTCTCCTTCAGTAACAGTTTCCCAAAAAAGAGGAAAAATATCACAATGAAAAGAGATAAGAAACAAAATTAGCAGTTTTCTTTATAAAAAACAACAACTTTAATACAAAAACATGAAATCAAGAATAATTCCATTTTTGTCGGGTTTTTTTTTAACGTTTTTTCTTCCGTTAAAAACAGATTATCGGGTATTCGTTGTGGCGTTAAAAGATTTAAAACGTTTAATTAACGGCAAAATTAGTGCTGTCATTTCCATCATTAACGTATACAAAATCCGTTAAAATTGATGGAAAAAAAATTGCCCTTAAATTTATAGAGATTTTATATATTTATATGGAGAGAGAGAGAGAGAGAGAGAGAGAGAGAGAGAGAGAGAGAGAGAGTTGACAAAAGTAAATAAACACCTTTGGTTTTTCTATGGTTTTTGAGTTGATAATGAAAGCCAGTAAATAATAACAGGTTTATTGAATTAATTATTAATAATATATTTAGACTAGTGTTGTTTCCCTTTTACATCATGTAAAGTTGACACACGCTTCTGGCATTCCATTGATGACCTTTGTTGTTTGCTGGGTATCCTCGAACTGCACAATGACTCTCTTAATTGTCGATAACAGAATGCAAAGCTTTTGTGAAATTTCCCTTTGAATTTCTTCTGCTTCCCAGAGTAATTCGACCGCTTTTGAAATCTCTGAATTCCCCGGAACTTCTGCCTTGTGGCACTGTGAAATATATATTAATTTGTCTTTGACAACTTACCCTGACAACTTACCCTGACAACCTTACCCTGACAACCTTATCCTTACAACCTTACCCTGACAACCTTACCCTGACAACCTTACCCTGACAACCTTACCCTGACAACCTGGTTTTCCGCAGATTATATTCTTTTTTAAAGCGTTTGACAACAAGCTTTCTGATGTCTATTTACTTTTGTTAACTTTCTGTAAAGGAAATAATTGTGAATGAAAGCTTTTTTTCATTTCAATTAAAAAAAAAAATTAAGTAATTCTAAAAACTGAAAAACTTTTAGTAAACAATTAATCAATTAAGACCGTACTTGCCTTTTTATTTTAGTGGAACTGTTTTGCTACGATCTCTCTCTCTCTCTCTCTCTCTCTCTCTCTCTCTCTCTCTCTCTCTCTCTCTCTCTCTCACACACACACATACACATATACAGTATATGAGACAGACAGACAGACAGACAGAGACAGAAAGTACGGAATCACACAAAATTTTAAGAAATAACATTTTTATTATCGCTTGAATATTTAGTAGAGCCTCTCTTGGATTAACTGATTGCTTTCATCATCGGCTTACTATAATAAATAAATAAAATGATGGTTGAAGTCACCAATTTGACCTAGCCAAATACGCAATATTTAATATGGAGATAAAAATGACTTTGTGTTGTTGTTTTTTTGTTTAATTAGAAAAATAAAATAATTATTTGTTCGCAGTAATAAACAATTATGTATACGGTAATTGTGCTATATTACAATGACTGATTATTTTATTAGCAATAAGAAATGGTTTAGCAATATAAGAGTTAAATGAATACAATAATGACAAGAAACACTAATTTAGTTAATAAGATATACGGTACTGAACACACAATAATAATTAATTAAGCCAATAATAACTGAAATAATGAAAGTATGGTATTGGTACAGGAAACGGATTAGGCCTAAACTGCGTTCGTAACGGGAGTTAAATTGAATGGTATTGAGGACATTGAAGATAGCCTATTCGGTTAGGCTGGGAGTATATTGAGTTTATAGGCGTTTTAAGCGTTGAAAACGAATAGTCTATCACGACGTAACAAAACACTGTAGGCTGAGTACCTGTGGCCGCCTAGGAGAGGTTTACAGACCTGCGATTTTGACGAAGGTGACCCTGAAGACGGAAAGGCCTACCGGCATAAACTGCGTGACAAGATCTTGATGAAAGGAAAATGTAGCTTCTCCGCGAGTGGCTTGACGAATAGCGTTACTGACGAAGGAGCTGAGAGCGAGATGTGACAACAAATGCGAGAAAAAGGGCAAGTGGGAGTGATTTGAAGTGGACTCGCGCTTATATAGGCTCTGATGACGCGTAGTTTTCGCGGGCATTTTGGAAACAAAACAAATTTGTTTCTCTCTTTGAGGGCTTGTTCCTGCTCATGTGTTTGGTTTATATTACTTTGTTTATTTCCACAAGCCATATGAGAACGAAGAGGATAGGAATATATATATATATATATATATATATATATATATATATATATACCGGGTGGCCCAAAAAAAATGGCACCAATTTTGAGAAGTGATATCTCAATAACCACTGCAGCTAGGGACTTAAAAAAACAATCAAATGAAAGATAATTCGTTTCTCTTTAAATACTTATTCTAGGGCTTAATGGTTATAAGCCCATATAATGCCCAAAATTTGCTTCCAAACAAAATATACAAAAATAAAAGTTGCGCATTTATATTTATTCCTTGATCCTAATTTTAAATGAAATTTTTCTATTCCAGACCCCTCAAGATGGGATTGAGAGAATCTGATAAGAACATTATACAAGCACTACGTGAAGAAAAAGGATATTCATTAAACAGAATCCTTTACGAATTTCCAAATAGAAATTGGAAAAAAAGAACTGTGGCACATTTTTTACAAAAACTTAAAGAAACCGGCAGCAGTCAACGGCGTCCGGGAAGTGGTCGACCAAAAGTATTAGAACGCCAGAAAACATTGAAAAAGTAAATGAAATGGTTTTAAGTCAAGAGGAACAACCGGGAACAAGTAAAAGTGAACGTGAAGTTGCGAAAGAAACCGGGATTTCACGTTCATCAGTACAGCGAATAATTCGAAAAGATCTTGGGTTGAAAACATTTAAGAGGGTGAAGGTTACTGCTTTATCGGAGCCTGTGAAAGAAAGACGTTTCCATCGATGTAAAAATCTATTGCGAAGATTTCGGTCAAATGAGTCTGTGAAAAAATTTGGTTTTCTGATGAGAAACGATTTACGGTCGAAACACCACGAAATACCCAAAATGATCGGGTTCGTGCAGCAGTGGCGACAAAAACTTATGTTGACCCAAAACGACTTTTGCGTGAAAAAAAACACTTTTCAGATTCGATAATGGTTTCCCTTGCAGCGTCATCTGAGAACAAAACATCCATCATTTTTATTCAGCGAGGCGTTAAAATTAACTCAATTTACTACTGTAATGACATTTTGTCTCCAATGTTGTCAGAGATCAAGGAGACGAGCACTGATTTTGTGTTCATGCAAGATGGAGCCCCATCTCATACAGCCAAGGAAACAATAACATTTCTCAATAATAATTGTCCTGGTTTTATCGAACCAAATAATTGGCCACCATGCAACCCAGATCTAAACCCCATTGACTACTTCGTGTGGTCTGCCTTAGAGAGAGAAGTCTACCATGGTCAGAAAATCCGTGATGTGAACCATCTTCGTGAACGAATTCAGGCTGCATGGGAAAATCTCTCACAAGTGACGATCTCGAAGGCAATTTCAAAATGGAGGGCGAGATTACAGGCTGTGGTTGACCATAATGGAGGGCAGATTGAGCCATTTATTGAAAATTAGGTTTAACTTAAAAGGAATAAATATAAATGCGCAACTTTTTTTTGTATATATTTTTTGGAAGCCAATTTTGGGCATTATATGGGCTTATAACCATCAAGCCATAGAATAAGTATTTAAAGAGAAAAGAATTATTTTTCATTTGGTTGTTTTTTTAAGTCCCTAGCTGCAATGGTTATTGAGATATCACTTCTCAAAATTGGTGCCATTTTTTTTGGGCCACCCTGTATATAGTTGTGTGCAAGATTCTGGCACAATTTCAGGACCAATTCAGACTGCCAAGCTGTTTTTATAGCAAAACAAAGACTTTCGTTGGATCCTAACTTCTTTTCAGAGACATTCACCTTCAGAAGTTTCCACAGGTTCTCCTGACTTAATTCCGATGGAGAACCTGTGGAAACTTCTGAAGGTGAAAGTCTCTGAAAAGAAGTTAGGATCCAACGAAAGTCTTTGTTTTGCTAGAAAAACAGCTTGGCAGTCTGAATTGGTCCTGGAATTGTGCCAGAATCTTGCACACAACTGTGTGTATATATATATATATATATGTATATATATATATACAGTGTGTGTGTGTGTGTGTGTGTGTATATATATATATATACAGTGTGTGTGTGTGTGTGTGTGTGTGTGTGTGTTGTGTGTGTGTGTGTGTGTGTAAGATTCTGGCACAATTCCAGGACCAATTCAGACTGCAAAGCCGTTTTTATAGCAAAACAAAGACTTTCGTTGAATCCTAACTTCTTTTCAGAAACATTCACCTTCAGAAGTTTCCACAGGTTCCCCATCGGAATTAAGTCAGGAAAGTTACCAGGCCATTCCAAAGTTGAAATATGCTTTTCCTAAACCATTCTCCCACAGGTCCTATCGAAATTGCATCATCTGGTTTATGTAGCTGAACAAAGCCTTAAATTTGGTCTTTTGTTTAGCGGTCCAATCGCCATATTTCTTGAAAAAGAGACACTACTTTTGCTCTTCATTTAAGAATGGTTTGCTTGCTCGTCTTCTTGTAACTAAATTGCTCTCATTCTAAATCCTCTATCGGATGGTTCGTCTACTTACTGGAGTAGGGAGCTGCTTCTGCATTTGAGCACTGGTGATGAAGGGGTTGACCTTTGACCCTCGTTGTGTTCGCATGATCAGTGCGTTGAGTCGTTATTCGTACCCCAGCTGATATCGTTTACGGATGATACTCCCCATCCTCAAAATCCTTTTTTTTTTTATCTTGCATATTACTAACTAAGATAATTGAAGTCAGGAGGGTACCTGCTTTTGCCTGTAGCCATTTTTAAAAGTACTTTCACCTGGCCTAGCTTTCCTTAGGGAAATCGCTGTTTTTCTGCCCATTTGAACGTTGTGTAAATTAGAAATTAATTTGGTAATGCACAGGAGTTAAAGAAAAATTATAAATTTACAACCTTTGCCAGTAGTACACCAAAAATATAATATGAAAATCGTTGTGGCTTCGATACAAAATTTATTATTTATGTAAATTGTGATTTAATTTGATTAAAGTGCAATAAATTTAAGAGAATTTTATTCAGAATGTGGTATACATTTAATATACATCAAGAATAATGAAATTAAGATAATAATAAATAATATTATTAAAAAAAAAGTTAATTTTTTATAGAATGAAATACACGAATATAAACTTCGTATTTCATACCATAATTTAAAAACCGTTCAAGAAATACGAAAAAATTACTAAATTCTACCTTTTTTTCAAATCAACCTCCAATCAATGTCTTGATTTACTATTTCTATCATCAGTCTTTCACTTTCTTTCAAAACAAATTTTATTTTCTAACTTTAAAACATAATGAAAATAAAATTATGACCCAAATAGATATAGTCAGAGATTCTTATTTTTATTTTTTTGGCCACGAATATATATATATATATATATATATATATATATATATATATATATATATATATATATATATATATATATATATATATATATATATATATATGTTTGTTTGCTGTTGTGACGGTTACACGTGTTTCGATCGAAGTCCGAATAAAAGCGGTATTACAGTAAAAATCCTGTAGTTAATCAGTTTTAAACGGTGCCGATATTGTGAGTTAATTGATAGTGCATCGTGGTATTTCTTTTTAAAAAAGTAAAAATCGCGGCATATACCAAAAAAAGTTAATAAAAACAAAGTGAATTAATATATGCAGCATTTGTTTTTTCCGAGAGTCTCTTTGTGAGGAAAGTTTTGTTTTTGAAGTGCCCGCAAATATCCTCCCATTATCCCCCGCGGCCACAATCGAGAGGACCAATCAGTGAGAAGTATACAGCGTGCCACATCCCCCATTCCCCGCCCCCAGAGTAACGGAAAATTCTTTCCCTCACCCAACTTGAGTCATCCCCCACCCAATACCTCCCATAATACCCCTTTTTGATTCACTTCACTAACATGGAAATTAATACATACCCGCAACTCTGTGGTATCTGTAAGGATGCAACAGATGAGACAGGGGCGATGAGGTGTGATTTTTGTCAGCTATTTTTTTATTTTAAATGCCTAGAATGGTGAGATGAAAAAATCTCCCTTATAACGAACGCAAAACAGTTTAATGGGATAAAAAATTTCTGCCAAAACTGCTTCGCCGAATTAAACTCTTTTACAGTATTTAAAGCAGAAAGAGACTACGAGAAGAGAATGAAAGAGGAAAGTGGGAACAAAGAACAGAAAGAACAGTGGAGAACGGAAGAAACGGAGAAAGGCGAAATAGAAAAAAATCAAATACCGTCACAAAACGAGGCCGAAAACACACAGGCGACAAAGAGCGTAAAGACAACACACAGCATAAGGGCAACGAAGGACACAAACACAACTAGCACAAATAGGACAAGACAAGGGGGCAGTCAAGAAAACGGAGTGAAACTGTCCCCCAATAATGAGCAAAAAACAAAGGCCAAGAGTAAATATGGGGAAGGAATTATATGCAGGTATTATATAAAAGATAATTGCAGATTTAAAAGAGGACAATGTATACAGGGTGTTTCAGGAGAAAAGGTCAATACTTCGGGAGGTGATAGTATCGGTCATTGTTAGAAAAAAAAGTTCATATGAACATGTGTCTAATTCTGAATGGTTACGGAGATAGAGCTGTTTCAATCTACAAATACAAAAGCATTGTTAATGGTAATCAAGAAAGAGAAACCAATTACTGTTTCTAACATTTAATGTTTAAACATTGGCATTTTGAATGGTATCAGATACAGAAATGACAAATTTGTTACAGTTTACAATACGTTTTCGAAAATCCCCCGTCAACCTCAATGCACTTTGCAACTCGTGTGCGAAGATCGCGTGTTGTTCGTCTGAGTCGATCTTGACGTTCCTTTATGCGGGCAGCAGCATCCAAAATGCGCGCGAGCAATTCGTCTCGTGTATCCACCTTTCTTTTGTAAACTTGACTTTTCATCCATCCCACAAACAATAATCTAACGGAGAGAGGTCTGGAGATCTTGGTGGCCATTCAATGGGACCACCGCGGCTGATCCATCGACCAAGGAAAGTTTGATTTAGGTATTGCATCACCAGACGGGTAGAATGTGGAGGAGCTCCGTCATGCTGAAAGTACATACCAGCGCGTGTAGCCAAAGGAACATCCTCCAATAGTCCTGGCAATTCATTTTGCAGAAATTCTAGGTAATTTTGTCCTATAAGACGATTCTCTAAAGTAACAGGGCCAATCAGCTGATCATCGATGATACCGCACCACACATTGGCAGAGAAGCGATGTTGAAAATTTGTTTCCACAGTGGCATTTGGATTTTCGTCTGACCACCGATGAGAGTTACGAGTGTTGTTGATACCGTCACGGGTGAAAGTAACTTCATCGGTGAACAGTATTAATCGAAGCAATCGGCGATTAGCATTTACCCAATGAAAAAATTCCAGTCGCATGGCAGCGTCTCCTGGTTGAAGGTGTTGTACGCGCTGTACATGATATGGATGCTTATAATGGGGTGAATAATTTATGGACACCCAGTGTGTATATATATATATATATATATATATATATATATATATAATAGTTGTATGCTTAATTAACGTCACCTACCCATACCCACATACACCGTCAGGACACTAGGACAGTAAAGAGTCTTTTAAACATTTGCTTTAACGTTTATACCGCGTTTATACCACAACAAACTATTTTTAAAAATTATACCCAAAGTCTGACGAAAAAAAACAAAAACATTAATGGGGTAAACCTAAAAAAAACCTTATTCAATGAATTTCGTTGGGTTTCTTTTGATATTTCTGATTTTTTATATTTTTTTTTTGTCAGTGCTTGGGATGAATTTTTTTTTTTTCTTTTGTATTAAAGACAATTTCATACCTTGCAATCAGTTTTTTTTCTTTTATGCTTGTGGGGTTTTGTTCAAAGATTTTGTTGAGGTCGAAGAATTGCGTTTTCATCGAAATGAAATGCGAAGGAAGAACTAATTTAAAAACGAAAAAAAAATTATATACGATTATTTGCACATCAAAATGAAAAATTATCACACACGCACACATATGTATATGTATATATATATAAAAGAAAATTTGGTCTTGTATCAATATCCAAGCGTTCACTCTTGAATCCATATTGGATTTATCCTTTCTGCTGATTATATATATATATATATATATATATATATATATATATGTGTGTGTTAGGGCAGAGTGAAACCAGACGAAAGTTTTCTTTCCCTTTGGACACACTGAAATTATATCGTGTTTTTAAGTACGAAACACAAAGAAAACTGAAATAATATTCTAGAGTATCTTGAACTGCCCCATTTTTGCCAAAATATGAAATGGGTGTCGTAACTGGGTTTACGGTGGTTTATAACTGATTCTTGGCTATGTTGTGGGGGAAACAAATAGATATAACCCAAGCAAAACTTAACAATATATCTTCTGCAAATAATTTTCAAGTTATTTAATGAATTTCTATTTACTTTTTCTTTTGAGGATTAATGATTTTCTCGAATTTAGTGTTTTGTTGCGAGGAATATAAAGAAACAAGGAAAGAAAAATTACCATTTTTTTATTTGTTTTATTAAATACATATAGAGTATAGAAACACGCAGCAAATGAGTACACAAATGGTAACTGCAAAAAACAACCTTAACTATTCGAATAAAGAAGGCAAACTTTTAGCAAAATCCTTTTTGGTTTCTACGTCTGGCATCAGACTACGTGAAATCATTCTAGCTCTGATAAAACGCAAATACCAAACTTGAAGAGTCCGTCACTATTTTAATACAACGTTCTACATTCTGGGTATAATTGGGATAATTTGGAATGTTCAATGCGTTTTTTTTGACAGCTAAAATTTCTGTTTTTGTTAGTTTCATTGTAAGAGGTGGCTTACTTAGTTTAGTATCATTCCAATTAATTATTTCATCCCAGTCCTTCGCATCAAAATTAAGATTAGGAACCTTGAAATCTCTCAATTCTAAATTTTGACCAGTCTCATTTCACGTGTCCACGATTTTGCTAACAGCTTTTTCCCGTTTTTCCCAAGCTGAGTCACGCAACATTGCCAGAAGAATATTTTCCAGGTGAGCAAAGTATGCATTTCGGGATATATACTTCTTATCAATTTCTACTGATTCTCTAGGCAAATGCTTAACTCTATATTAATAGCAGAAAACACATACCTTGGGCCATCTATGCAGTTAGGTAATTTTTTATGAAGGAAGGAAGGGCCGAAGGCAAATGCCCGCAAAGGCGCCCCCTCCCTAGAAGAAGAAGAAGATAGCCAAAATCAAGCTCCAGAGTTTTCGAGATGCCTAGACACTCTGCATTTGAAAGATAACAGGTTATAGACAGAAGGAAAGATGGATTGAGGAAGATTGTTCCGAGTTGAGAGGTTGAGTAGATGAAAGATTGAAAATATCGATTAACCCTTGCATTAGATAGTTGGACAGAAAAGGAGTAAGAAAGTGTAAAAAGTCTAGTGCTACGTGCTCTCCTTAAAGGAGGAGTCATGCAGTTTAGAGAGTTCAGAAGAGCAATGTCCGTTATAATAACAATAGTAAAGAGAGAGTGAGACAACATTGCAGCGAAGAGAGAGATATTGAAGACAATCAGCAAGAGGCGGGGAATTGATGAGACGAAAAGCCTTTGATTCCACCCGGCCAAGTACGGCTGTGTGGGTTGAGCCACCCTACATATGAGAAGCATACTCCATACATGGGCGAACAAGACCCCTGTACAGAGACCCCAACTGAGTGGGGGTGAAGAAACCGCGGAGGCGGTACAGTACACCTAACCTCTTAGAAGCTGTTTTAGAAACAGAGTATATGTGATTTTTCCAGGAAAGATCACGAGAAAAGGAAACGCCAAGAATGTTGAGAGAAGAGGAAGGATTGAGTTGTGTGTTGTTGAAGGTAAGGGGATAGTTGTGTGGAAGATTGTGATGAATAGACAGATGGAGGAGTTTTTGAGGCATTGAAAGCCACAAGGTTTTCTCTGCCCCAATCAGATATAGCAAAAAGGTCAGGTGTCCCATAGCCGTCCTACGCAAATCATAAAGTGACTGCTGTGAGGGACGCTTTGGGAAGCGGGTGGAAAAGTGAAGAGTGGGATCTATACTTGATGTCAAACCAATTAGGACCATAATTTGTCACAATAAAGTATGTTATTGCGTAAAGTTTCTTTGTTGATTTCACTGTTGAAACATAAAGCCTACAAACCCTATTAGCAAGAATTAACCATCTAGCATGACTAAAAGGACCTGGCTTTACATGAGCAAGATGTTCATTAACTGTACCGTTTCTGATTACTGAAATAATGCGGTATAAGTACTGCTGATCTCCACTAAAATCATCAACACTGTGTTGTGGCAGATATAGTTATTTACCACTAGTATAGGTTTGAATTGTACTGTTCGATTGTTTTCAAAACTGAGACGGTTTCCCAGTAGGACGGTTTCCCAATAGGACCAACAAGGGTACTTGCCCCAGATGTTTCAAAAAAGTCTTAGAGGTAATTCATTTGTATGAAGCATACAAATGAACCATTGAAGTGGTATACCAAGTGCTTTCTCTATAACATGAATCACACCTTTATAACCAGTGTTGGTATTTGTGCTATCACAGCCTATTACAGCTCTATCATTTTGTAGATATCTCTCTTTAATAACTGACAATACTGAATTTGCTATGTCTGTAGCCTTACTCGATGCTGGTGTCTGATGGGTAATACACTCTCCACCTAGTTCAGCAATCATTACATAGTGTTCTTCACTCTTCTTTTCACTGTACCACCTATCATTGACTTTCACTTTACTTAAAGTCTGATCCTTTCGACCATCGAAGTGTATGACAGTAATAGGATTCAATTTATCACTTTTAAATGTTTTCAAAGTCTTTCTCTTTCTCTCCGCATTTTACTTCTGTCTGTTACGAGATGGTCATCTTCTTTGATGATCATACCAATGTCTATCAAAGTTGCAGTTGCAATAGCAGCAGTAGCACATTCTGATACACCAAATCTATCTGCCTGTATTGCAACATGCCATAAAGACATTCTCATTTGGCTTCCAGTATTTTCAAAACCACAGTCTTCAGTTTCTATTATCCCATTGTCACTGTCTTCATCTGAAGAATTTTCTACTAAGCTCAAAGGTTGAACTTCAATAGAAGGATTGATGGTTTTCTTTTCTTTACTTACTTGTTCTAAGAGCTTCCTCTTGTATCTCTTTTGTAAAATTTGTGTGGCATGCACATCTACATCTATGTACATTTTACGATCACTCCTCTGATCAAGTAGAAACTGTAATTGTTCTTTTGGTACTTTTTATTTCTTGGACATATGCAATCTATGTGAATTTCTTCACAATCATCACTGCATCTTATATCTGTATGAGATTTTAAATTACATTTACAGGCACATATATCAAAACCACAAAGTGCACAAAGCCACAACAATAGGATTAGCACAGTACATAAAGGAAGGAGAAGGAAGGCTAGTCAGATTTGTAAGAGACCATGAACGTGAAAAGCCTCGAACAACATCACTTTCAAAGAAAGCAAATGATTATCTAGTGGACGCCGGCATATGACCTGAACAGCTTGAAGACATTGCAAATAAACTTCTCATGGAAAAGATAAGCACCACAAAAAGAAGGTATAACAGGAAAAGATCAGAAGAAAAGGAAAAGAACTGGGAAGAGCACAAATTCAGCAAAGTATACAAAGAGGAGGTGCTAAACAGAGCATACATAGAGAGGGATAAAACCGTGCAGTTCCTGGTAAGAAGTCACTGAGACCAGAAGATGAACGGCTGGTGGTAGCAGCACAAGACCAGGCACTACGGACAAGAGCCCAGAGACTGTGAGTCACATACTCTCTGGATACGAAATTCTCCTACACAGAGGAAACTACACAGACAGACACAATGCAGTCTGCAAGCTAATCCACTTCGAGCTGTGTAAGAAATATGAAAAAGGGCTAGAAACAGAAAAGCATTGGGAACATATTCCACAAGGAATAAAAGACAATGATAAAGTGCTGCTCCTATATGGTCATGAGATACCAACTGACATCAGGGCATCAGGATGCAGGCCAGACATAGTAATGAGAGAGAAGGAGGGTAACAAATGCCTCTTGGTGGAAGTAGGAGTCTCAGCGGACTGGAATGTAGCTAACTATGAAAGGGAAAAGGTCTTAAAATACCAGAGATTCAAACATGAAATACGGAGAATGTGGAATGTAGAACCTGAGATCATCCCAGTAGTGGTGGGAGCGGCAGTAAAGAAATCTACAGTGGAGTTTCTTGATCAACTACCCATAAGTATAACATCTGGAGAAATTGTAGGAGAGATACTACGATACAGCACCTCTATCTTACGCCTAGTACTAGGCTGTACCTAAAAATTCCTTAGGGTTAAGGTTTAACAAAAAGAAAACGAAGTAAACAAATTACCGAGACTATTCATATTTTCATTTTTTAGTTTCGCTGATGATTTTGAGCTACTTAACGTTGCTCCTCTTTCTATGAAACTTGCTACCTTTTGAAACAGTTTTTTTCCTGAACTGTGGGGAGTGATACTTGCTGCCCAAGTTTTAGTAGCTCCTGAGTTATTTGTCTGATGATTGGCTTGTTAGCTGCATTTTTTCCTTTCTTTGAGATCGAGAAAGTACCGAGCCACTCGTAAATTAGTTGGCAAAAGATTATGAGGCAACTTCTAAGGAGTTCCAAACATACAATGTTGCTTAGAATGTCATGTGCTCACAAATTTTTTCCTTGCTAAATAGCATCCGTAACTTGAAAGCGTAGATGCTGTTGCATGGAAAGCTGTTGGTGCAGAGTCGCTGCAAGAGGGGCTGTTACTAGCTTCATGTGAAGAAGGATGTTGTTTCAGTTGTGGAGACACTGGTGTGTTGGATGCTGATTCCATCTCTGCTCTTCTATAGGTGAATTATTAACTGAAAAATAAGAACAAGAACTCAAATAAATTTCAGTGAATTTTAATTGCTTAAAGAAAAACAACAAATATTTATTCAGTTTACTCACGTCAGTCAAATGTACATTGTAACAAGTGTAACAGAATATATTTTTATCTCATTTCTCATAGCATGTTCACTCGCTTCTTACCTCTAGATTCTGTAGCTGGGGGACAACTACTGCAGCTGGCTTTCAGGTGAACTGTGGTGCCTGGGGAGTCAGAAGACACGATGCGTACAAGTATACAGTACGACCTTGGCAGGAATACTTAAATCTGGGAATGACGCAAAATAATATATTAAAGTTATAAAAATTTATAATTGCGGTTTCATAATGACATTAATGGGGGTTATTCATATGATGTAATGTTGACGGATGTATGCTAGATGAGAACTCTATTTTCTGTGTTTGTTAAACTGTATTCATGCAAAAATGAGGTTAGAGAAACCTGGCACAATGTGTAGCATCATATTCGTTTTTCTCAGCAAACACTACAATAAAATATCAGTGTCCATTGTAAATTATCATTTTCACCCCACTCCACCTTAATACCTGTGTGTATATATATATATATATATATATATATTATATACATTTTAACTGCAAACACGCAGTATAATTAACGTAAAGAACGACGCTTGTATAGGAGAATATTCCGCGCAAGATGAGGAGGGAGAACGAAACAAATGAAAAAATGAGATAACCACCCGGGAATCGAACCGGGATCTTCCGATTGCCGGTCAGATATGATAACCATTAGTGAGGCCCATGGTGTAATGGTTATCATATCTGACCGGCAATCGGAAGATCCCGGGTTCGACTCCCGGGTGGTTACCTCATTTTTTAATTTGTTTCGTTCTCCCTCCTCATCTTGCGCGGAATATTCTCCTATACAAGCGTCGTTCTTTACGTTATATATATAAAATATATATATATATATATATATATATATATATATACAGGCCCGGATTTAGCTATAGGCGAACTAGGCGATCGCCTAGGGCCTCGCGCCAAAGGGGCCTCGCTCAAGCCGTTTTGCGCGTTCTGTTCAAGTGATATTAATTATTTAGAACTCTATGAAGAACTTAAAGTACTTTGCAGTTTATACCTGAGAAAACAGATCTCGGAAATGCCTTGTTTATATAGTGCAAAAACAACTAAGTGAGATTTATCCTAATGTTTATGTTGCACTTCGAATAGTATTAACCATCCAGTTACTGTTGCTTCGGCTGAAAGAAGTTTCTCGCGTCTCAAACTTATTAAAACATATTTGCGTTCCACCATGTCTCAAGCGAGATTGCAATCATTAGCTATGTTATCAATAGAAAACGATATAACAAATTCATTAGATTATTCTCAATTAATTGAAGAGTTTAGCTCGAAGAAAAGTAGAAAAGCATTGCTGTAATATTCAAGGAGCATCTGAACCAAATATTAAAGCATTATATTTAGCCTGATAAGTCGATCGCTCACTATTATAAAAAATGAAATGTCAACATCTCTTATACATCACATATAAAAAACGTTTGTATACTATGGAAAGTCATACCTATAATATTATATAAATCTTAGAAATCATTGTCTTATATTTTCGATACAAATCTTGATTCATATTATAATTTATACTTATTTGTATGGTTATTTATATTTCTTATACAATTTCCATGCGTGATTATTTTGGTTTGGTTTAATTTTTAAGTGCTGGCATAGTTCAGCCTGTGCGGGATTCTAATATTGCTGGTATAGTACCGATAATTAAGTTCATATTTTCATATATATAGGCCTAGGGCCTCGCAATTTCTAGATCTGCCTAGGGCCTCGCAACTTCTAGATCCGGCGTTGTGTGTGTATATATATATATATAATATATATATATAATATATATATATATATATATAGAACGATGCTTATGTAGAAGAGCGTCCGCACAAGATGGGAGAGAGAACAAGCAAATGAAAAATGAGGCACCTCCCAGGAATCGAACCCGGAATCATCCAATTGCCGGTCGGATATGCTAATCACTGTACCAAGGTCCCCAATCAGTCACAACTCGTAATTCTCCCACATACGAGAGAAATCGAATGCCCTGAGGGGGCACCTTCTCATGCCGTACATATATACATTTTAACTGCAAACAACACACAGTATAATTAATGTAAAGAACGACGCTTGTGTAGAAGAGCGTCCGCACAAGATGGGGAGAGAGAACAAGCAAATGAAAAATGAGGCACCTCCCATGAATCGAACCCGGGATCATCCAATTGCCGGTCGGATATGCTAACCACTGCACCAAGGTCCCCAATCAGTCACAACTCGTAATTCTCTCACATACAACGGAATCGAATGCCCTGAGGGCGCACCTTCTCATTACGAGTTGTGACTGATTGGGGACTTGGTGCAGTGGTTAGCATATCCGACCGGCAATTGGATGAACCCGGGTTCGATTCCTGGGAGGTGCCTCATTTTCCATTTGCTTGTTCTCTCTCCCCATCTTGTGCGGACGCTCTTCTACACAAGCGTCGTTCTTTACATTAATTATACTGTGTTGTTTGCAGTTAAAAAAAAAAAATATATATATATATATATATGATAACCATTACACCATGGGCCTCACTCAATCAAATGCCGTAATTCCTCTACATAAGCGCAGAAACCAATGCCCCAAGGGGCACCTCCCGCATGCCGTACATTATATACATTTAAACTGCAAACACGCAGTATAATTAACGTAAAGAACGACGCTTGTATAGGAGAATATTCCGCGCAAGATGAGAGAGAGAGAACGAAACAAATGAAAAAATGAGGTGTAATGGTTATCATATCTGACAGGCAACCGGAAGATCCCGGGTTCGATTCCCAGGTGGTTACCTCATTTTTTCATTTGTTTCGTTCTCTCTCTCTCATCTTGCGCGGATATTCTCCTATACAAGCGTCGTTCTTTACGTTAATTATACTGTGTGTTTGCAGTTTAAATGTATATAATGTACGGCATGCGGGAGGTGCCCCTTGGGGCATTGGTTTCTGCGCTTATGTAGAGGAATTACGGCATTTGATTGAGTGAGGCCCATGGTGTAATGGTTATCATATATATATATATATATTTTTTTTTTTTAACTGCAAACAACACACAGTATAATTAATGTAAGAACGACGCTTGTGTAGAAGAGCGTCCGCACAAGATGGGGAGAGAGAACAAGCAAATGGAAAATGAGGCACCTCCCAGGAATCGAACCGGGTTCATCCAATTGCCGGTCGGATATGCTAACCACTGCACCAAGTCCCCAATCAGTCACAACTCGTAATGAGAAGGTGCGCCTCAGGGCATTCGATTCCGTTGTATGTGAGAGAATTACGAGTTGTGACTGATTGGGGACCTTGGTGCAGTGGTTAGCATATCCGACCGGCAATTGGATGATCCCGGGTTCGATTCATGGGAGGTGCCTCATTTTTCATTTGCTTGTTCTCTCTCCCCATCTTGTGCGGACGCTCTTCTACACAAGCGTCGTTCTTTACATTAATTATACTGTGTGTTGTTTGCAGTTAAAAAAAAAATATATATATATATATATATGATAACCATTACACCATGGGCCTCACTCAATCAAATGCCGTAATTCCTCTACATAAGCGCAGAAACCAATGCCCCAAGGGGGCACCTCCCGCATGCCGTACATTATATACATTTAAACTGCAAACACGCAGTATAATTAACGTAAAGAACGACGCTTGTATAGGAGAATATTCCGCGCAAGATGAGAGAGAGAGAACGAAACAAATGAAAAAATGAGGTGTAATGGTTATCATATCTGACAGGCAACCGGAAGATCCCGGGTTCGATTCCCAGGTGGTTACCTCATTTTTTCATTTGTTTCGTTCTCTCTCTCTCATCTTGCGCGGATATTCTCCTATACAAGCGTCGTTCTTTACGTTAATTATACTGTGTGTTTGCAGTTTAAATGTATATAATGTACGGCATGCGGGAGGTGCCCCCTTGGGGCATTGGTTTCTGCGCTTATGTAGAGGAATTACGGCATTTGATTGAGTGAGGCCCATGATGTAATGGTTATCATATATATATATATATATTTTTTTTTTTAACTGCAAACAACACACAGTATAATTAATGTAAAGAACGACGCTTGTGTAGAAGAGCGTCCGCACAAGATGGGGAGAGAGAACAAGCAAATGGAAAATGAGCACCTCCCAGGAATCGAACCCGGGTTCATCCAATTGCCGGTCGGATATGCTAACCACTGCACCAAGTCCCCAATCAGTCACAACTCGTAATGAGAAGGTGCGCCCTCAGGGCATTCGATTCCGTTGTATGTGAGAGAATTACGAGTTGTGACTGATTGGGGACCTTGGTGCAGTGGTTAGCATATCCGACCGGCAATTGGATGATCCCGGGTTCGATTCATGGGAGGTGCCTCATTTTTCATTTGCTTGTTCTCTCTCCCCATCTTGTGCGGACGCTCTTCTACACAAGCGTCGTTCTTTACATTAATTATACTGTGTGTTGTTTGCAGTTAAAAAAAAAATATATATATATATATATGATAACCATTACACCATGGGCCTCACTCAATCAAATGCCGTAATTCCTCTACATAAGCGCAGAAACCAATGCCCAAGGGGGCACCTCCCGCATGCCGTACATTATATACATTTAAACTGCAAACACGCAGTATAATTAACGTAAAGAACGACGCTTGTATAGGAGAATATTCCGCGCAAGATGAGAGAGAGAGAACGAAACAAATGAAAAAATGAGGTGTAATGGTTATCATATCTGACAGGCAACCGGAAGATCCCGGGTTCGATTCCCAGGTGGTTACCTCATTTTTCATTTGTTTCGTTCTCTCTCTCTCATCTTGCGCGGATATTCTCCTATACAAGCGTCGTTCTTTACGTTAATTATACTGTGTGTTTGCAGTTTAAATGTATAATGTACGGCATGCGGGAGGTGCCCCCTTGGGGCATTGGTTTCTGCGCTTATGTAGAGGAATTACGGCATTTGATTGAGTGAGGCCCATGGTGTAATGGTTATCATATATATATATATATTTTTTTTTTTTAACTGCAACAACACACAGTATAATTAATGTAAAGAACGACGCTTGTGTAGAAGAGCGTCCGCACAAGATGGGGAGAGAGAACAAGCAAATGGAAAATGAGGCACCTCCCAGGAATCGAACCCGGGTTCATCCAATTGCCGGTCGGATATGCTAACCACTGCACCAAGTCCCCAATCAGTCACAACTCGTAATGAGAAGGTGCGCCCTCAGGGCATTCGATTCCGTTGTATGTGAGAGAATTACGAGTTGTGACTGATTGGGGACCTTGGTGCAGTGGTTAGCATATCCGACCGGCAATTGGATGATCCCGGGTTCGATTCATGGGAGGTGCCTCATTTTTCATTTGCTTGTTCTCTCTCCCCATCTTGTGCGGACGCTCTTCTACACAAGCGTCGTTCTTTACATTAATTATACTGTGTGTTGTTTGCAGTTAAAAAAAAAATATATATATATATATATATGATAACCATTACACCATGGGCCTCACTCAATCAAATGCCGTAATTCCTCTACATAAGCGCAGAAACCAATGCCCCAAGGGGGCACCTCCCGCATGCCGTACATTATATACATTTAAACTGCAAACACGCAGTATAATTAACGTAAAGAACGACGCTTGTATAGGAGAATATTCCGCGCAAGATGAGAGAGAGAACGAAACAAATGAAAAAATGAGGTGGAATGGTTATCATATCTGACAGGCAACCGGAAGATCCCGGGTTCGATTCCCAGGTGGTTACCTCATTTTTTCATTTGTTTCGTTCTCTCTCTCTCATCTTGCGCGGATATTCTCCTATACAAGCGTCGTTCTTTACGTTAATTATACTGTGTGTTTGCAGTTTAAATGTACATAATGTACGGCATGCGGGAGGTGCCCCCTTGGGGCATTGGTTTCTGCACGTATGTAGAGGAATTACGGCATTTGATTGAGTGAGGCCCATGGTGTAATGGTTATCATATCTGACCGGCAATCGGAAGATCCGGGTTCGATTCCCGGGTGGTTACCTCATATATATATATATATATATATATATATATATATATATATATATATATATATTGATTTATCCATCTTGGCACTTCAGTGCCTCGATAGTGGATTTGCTTGTCTATCCAAATCTATGGCCCTGAAGTAACTCATCCAACTTTCACCACAATTTTACGTAGTGTCAAAACTACTTTTATACTAAAGAATGTACATTTAGATATGATTAGGTTGAAGATACTCATCATTATTCATCTTTTGAATCAAGCAATAGTTCACTATGTTTATATATTTAGGTATAGATATTTTTTAGCTGAATAATATTACTGTGGTTATTTAGAATTAATTTTTATTTCTATATTTTAATACCTCTTCTAATATTTAGAATATCATTTATTATTTAGATCATTTGGAATTATTTTTTGTAAACCTATTGTGTAAACCTATATGGATGTAATGTATATATTAAGTAATGTGTTCTTTCTGAATAAAGATTATTATTATTATTATTATTATTAGTATTATTATTATTAGTATTATTATTGTATCTTCTATTCCTGTATGAATTCTTTATATTTATTTAGTCAAAGAACGTTATCAAAGTTCGTTGCTATTTTGAATCATTTTTATTTGCTAACTTTTTCCCACTTTTTTTTTGTCATCTGTTCTCACTTTTTGCCAACTTTTTCTCACCTTTTCTTTATCATCTCTTCCCTCTTCTTTGCCAACTTTTTCTCACTTTTTCGCCATCTTTTCTCGTTTTTTTTTATCTTTTTTCTTACTTTTTGGTGACTCTTATCACTCTTCTTCGCCCTCTTTTTTCTCACTTTTCTTTGTCATCTTTTTCGAATTTTTACTAACATTTTCTCACTTTTTGGCGTTTTTTCACTCAAATTTTCGTTTCTTTGTTCTTACTTGGAGGAGATCTTAAGGTCTTTATTAGCATGTACTTCTGCACTACTTCTGTATTATACGAAGTGTCCTATTAGATTACTGAAATCTAACAAAATTATAAACGTTAGTTTATATATATATATACTGTGTGTGTGTTGTGTGTGTGTGTGTGTGTGTGTGTGTGTGTGTGTGTGTGTGTGTATAATTGCGGAGACAAAAATGCCAGGAAAGTAATACAAGAAAAACTGGAG
>JAJOZX010003923.1:447500-459234 GCA_023014485.1 Bathynomus jamesi
TATTCCTTCAACAGAGAATACAGTTCTTCATTTAAGAGAGTATAAACCATTTTATTGCTTAAATTTGGTTAAAGCTATTCGTGAAATGAGTTTCTCCACACGATCCACTGCATAAATGAAAGTAATGAATAATGGTTAGTGTTTTGGTCTCGCATACCAGCGAACTTCTGGGTGAAATGTTTTAATTTTATAGTATAGATAGATAGATAAACAGATATATAAATGGATTGATAGCTATATAAACTAAGGCTCATGGAATCAGGGTTGCGAGGTAGGGAACAGAGGGTGGTCGTTGATGGAACGGAATCTTTTTGGTCTAATGTAGCGAGCGGCGTTCCTCAGGTTCTGTATTGGGCCCCTTGCTTTTTCTTATATTAACGATTTAGATGTCGGCCTAGTGCAGTGATGGCGAACCTATGCGTGACACGACAATTCAGCGCAGGACAATTCAGCGCCGACAATTCAGCGCCGACAATTCAGCGCCGACAATTCAGCGCAAGACAATTCAGCGCAAAGACAATTCAGCGCAAGACAATTCAGCGCGAAAATACCAACAAAGAAGAAGAAAGAACAAATCCAGAGGGAAGAGAGGCTTGCAACTGTTAGGTTAGGTTAGTTTGGGTTAGGTTAGGTTAGGTTAGGTTTCTAGTTTTTGAAATAAAATCTTAATTTTAACAATTCTAACAAATTTTGTTTTTTTAAATAAAATTTTAATAATTATACTCCTTTGAATTTTATCTCCGATTTGTCACTCCTTCGTTATGTCACTCCTTTGAAATGTCACTCCTTCGTTATGTCACTCCTTTGAAATGTCACTCCTTCGATACAGACCCAATTTAGCATATACAGGGCGTCCCAAAAAAATGTATACACACTTTAAATAATTATAAAGGCAGTGTTTATTAAAATACATTTCATTTTCAAAATGTAATAGAATCTACAGACATTATTTAATTGTTTTGTCAACGCCTGTTTTCAAACTGACGTCCGTTCTGGTCCAGGCACTGCTGATAACGCGAAGCAATTGAATCGCAAACATCACGAAACATTTCGTTTGGTATTTGTGTGCATTCTCGTTCAATGGCTGCTCTCAATTCAGCGACTGTTGCAGGTTTTATAGCGTAGACTTTGTCTTTTAAGTATCCCCATAAAAAAAGTCTAGTGGTGTGAGGTCTGGTGAACGCGGAGGGTATTCTACGAAACCCCTTCGTCCAATCCACATCCACATCGTGCCAAGTACACTCGCAATACTCCACTTTCCGGATCATCATCTTCATTAATAGCATGGACTAATCTTGGAATGTAACTTTTCCATTGACAGCGCTTCAAAATGCGTTGGACAGACGATTCTGAAATTCCTACCTCACGACTCGCTTGCCGCACAGATTTTCTTGGACTTTGGTGATACGTTTCCAGTACTCTTTCTTGCTTTGTGGGGCTTGTCGATGTCCGTGGTCTTCCGGAACGCTTCTTGTGGACATTCTGAACAGTTCCATCGGCTTCAAACTTATCTCTAATTCGAGTGATGGTAAGTCGCGTTGGTGGATCTGTTTGAAACTCCCTCCTAAACTGTCTTTGCACTTCAACTGCGTTTTCACACTTCCAGTAGCATTTTAGAATGAATTTCCTTTGTTCAAAGCTTAGTCTGACTGCCATTATTAATTCTAATGGGTTTAACTTGGAAAGAAAGAAACATCAATTGAGCTATCAGCTGTTAAAGTGTGTATACATTTTTTTGGGACGCCCTGTATATAAATATACAAATTTTTCTCTTTTTTATTTATTGCGATTTATTTTTATTATTTTTAACTAAACTTTTAACTGTACTGACTTGCGCTGAATTGTCGGCGCTGAATTGTCTTGCGCTGAATTGTCTTTGCGCTGAATTGTCGGCGCTGAATTGTCCTACGCTGAATTGTCGGTGCTCCAACCTATGACACGCGTGTCAGCAGTGACACGCCGCAGGGTTTCAGGTGACACGCGATGGATGTTGAAAATGTTTGGTATTCTGATGAAAAACTGCAATAAATCGTCTACGCCCTAGTACTTTCGATTAATAAGTCAGCTATCTATGATTTTGTAGTTAAATTTAAAATGCATGTATGCAAGTGACACACTTGGATAAAAAGGTTCGCCATCACTGGCCTAGTGAGTACAATTTCAAAGTTTGCGGATGACACGAAGTTGGGTAGTAGGGCGATAAATGACGAAGATAGAGGTAAAATCCAGGGAGATCTGAATAAAATTATTGATTGATCGGTCACATGGCAAATGAGATTTAACGTCGATAAATGCAAAATTTTACATATAGGTTCGCGTAACGGTAATTTTGCGTATAGTATGTCAGGGAAGGAGTTGGCAAGCGTAGATAAGGGGAAGGATTTAGGAGTTATAGCCACTGGTGATTTGAAAGTAGCGAAACAAAGTACAGCAGCGGTCAATAAGGTGAACAAAGTACTAGGTTTTATAGCTAGGAATTTTGAGTACAAATCGCGCGATATTATTGTTCCTCTTTATAAATCATTAGTTAGACCCCACTTGGAGTACGCGATCCTATTTTAGAATCCGTATATGCGCAAGGATATTGACAAACTCGAACGAGTTCAAAGACGAGCAACTAAGATGATTCCGTCGCTTAGGTCAAAGTTGTACGAGGATAGGCTTAAGGAGTTAAAACTGACTACACTCGAGACAAGGAGGCGAAAGGGTGATCTAATCCAGGTTTTTTAAATTATGAATGGGCTCGATAACATAAATAGAGAGAGCTTTTTCGAAATAGCACAATATAGTAGAACTAGAAATAACGGGTGTAAGTTTACTAGTAGAAAGTTCGAGACAGCAGTTGCCAAAAACCTTTTTACACATAGCATAGTAAATAGCTGGAATAGTTTGCCGGGAGAAATAATTAGTAGCACGTCTATGTTTAAAAATCGATTAGATGCATATGTTGATAGATTGGGTATAGTTTAAGGTAGTAAAATTAAGGCTTTTGTGGTTCGGAACCCACGTAAAATTGTAGGTCCCCTCCACCACCATGGAGGACATGCGCAATACACAATTACAAACACGGTTAGGTAGACCAGCCTTGAGTGGATCCTAGGGTCTTTGTTTGTCTGAAACATTATAATATTATAAGTAGACAGAAAGATGGATAGATAGTTAGCTAATTCGGCAGATAGATGGATAAATACAGTAGTTAGATAAATAGACAGATAGATGGATAGATAATTAAATAAATAGACAGGTAGATGGATAGATAGTTAGGTAAGTAAAACAAATAGATGGATAGATAGCTAAATAAATAGACAGATAGATGAACAGATAGTTAAATAAATAGAGAGATAGATGGATAGATAGATATTGGTTTTTCTTCGTACTATATTTTTACAACATAGAGCATAATCAAAATGTAGACATAAATATTTCACGTATTGTCCCATCACCACAGCAAGCAACAATTATATTTAAAAAGTTATCTGTATGACGTCATAGTGTCTGTAATTATATATATATGTAGAAAATTTTTACAACGATAATTTTTTTTAAATTAGACTATAAGAAAATATTGTTTTTAACTCCAGAAGGCCATCGTGGTCTATTGCAACAAAATTTCAGTTGTTTTTTGTGGAAATTATGTATTTTATTAGACGCAAGTCAATTATTATTATTATTATTATTATTATTATTATATTATTATTAAGGTTTAGTAAAATAAATTGTTTAATTCAACTTATAAATGTAATTTTCATTATGGGGTTATGTAGACCCCACACTAGTCTAAACAGATTAACAAATTTATAAACTAATAATGTTCTTAATTAGTTTATTAAAACATGTAATTTATAATTAATTAAATTTATAAAAGTCAGTTTTAAAACAAGTACAAAAATATTTTAATTAATTTTTAACTTTCCTTTCAAGTGTTCCGCGCGATGATTCCTCATTTCACGAAGGTCAAGCTTGTCGCCCCTCCTCTCGAGTTGGTCTGGTGAAGTAGCGAGTTGGTTTCTTGTACTCTCCACCTCACATAGCCAGGTACTCCCGGCTCATCTGGGATTGTTCTGAGCCAGGCGTCTAATCTTCTTTTGAAGATGTCCACCGCAACACCATTCGTGTTCCTTAGTTCCTTGGGCAGCTGATTAAACACTCTTGGTTCTCTCACCACAAAACTATTTTCTTTCAGGGTTAAGGATGTTCCCTCTCTCACCTTTAATTTGGGAACACGACACAGTCTTCCTTTTCTACTTTTCATTGTTGTTTAGGGGGTTATAGAGTTCAGAGTAAGATTAGGGGCTAATTTCTCCATTATTTTCCAAGTGTAAATAATGGTGTATCTCTCTCTTAAACTGAACACTCATTTGATATATATATATATATATATATATATATATATATATATATATATATATATATATATATATGGGCCTCGGCACGGGCGCGCAGCAAAACCCAGCTGTTCATCCTTACTCACAATAAAGAAATTGGTTGGTAGATATATGGGTACCCTGAGTCGCCTTGTGTCAAAACATCTTCTAAACTATAAGTCTAAGGTGGAGTGACAAGCTTGACCTTAGTCAGAATGAACAATTCGGACGGAAGCAAAACCAACGTTACCAAGGTGTGTATATATAATATTAAGCTTTGCGGATACCAAATTACACTAGGTTAGGGGGTTGTTTTAGATTGGTTTGTTATTTTCCACGTGACTAATTTCGCCTAATCAGGATCTTTGTAACAAATTTCGACTTGTCAAAGAACTGATCCCCGGAAACTTAAGCGTTACTTTCGTGAAATAATTTTCATATATATATATATAATATAATATTATATTATAATATATATATATATATATATATATATATGGTGTATATATATATATATATGATGAATGAAACCACGAAGGAAAGGAAACACAAAAAGGTGCTCAAGCGCTTTCGTCTAATGACATCCTCAGGAACACTGAAGTACATAAAAGGTTACGGCCTATATATAGGTTACAGAAAGAAAAAAATAAAATAAATAAATAAATGACATACATACACACAAACAATATATATATATATTAATATATATATATATTATATATATATATTATATATATATCTACACATATATACATATATATATATGCAATAAACAGAGAAGTAAAAATAAAAATTAAAAATTAAAGGATTAACAGATTTGTAAGGAAAAATATCGATTTTTAGCACAAGATCAAATGAATTATAAAAATACAAATTCATACTGGAAATCTGCCCGGGTTTTAACACTTTGCCT
Source organism: Bathynomus jamesi (assembly GCA_023014485.1). Taxonomy (NCBI): domain Eukaryota; kingdom Metazoa; phylum Arthropoda; class Malacostraca; order Isopoda; family Cirolanidae; genus Bathynomus; species Bathynomus jamesi. The sequence continues at coordinate 452,778 of JAJOZX010003923.1, forward strand.
TTTATAGTCAAGTTTCGATATATATAAAAATAAAATGAAGATTAAAAGTTAATAAAGTAGCATACAAGTTTACCAAAGATTTAGCGTCCTACCCTTTTATCTAAATCTGTTTTGAAGGAATTCAAAACAACAGGATCGAGTTGAAAAAGACCTTTGCTTATGTTGAAGTTATTTGAAAGTTGGATAATGGCAGACTCAAGAATATTTCTATTAACAATGTTGCTAGAGTGAAATAAAACTGAAGCATTATTCCAATAAATACAGTGGGATAACTCTGACAAATGGACAAAAAGAGCACTGGACAACTGTCCTGTTCTAACGGAATATTGATGCTGTTTTATACGTGTGTGCAAATCCTTTCCCGTCTGACCTATGAAAAAGGAATCACATTGTTTACACCCAATTTTATAGATAATGCCTGAATTATTGGTAGGGCTATTTTTTCTATGATATTTTCACAATATTGTTATATGAAAATACTACATTAATATCCAAAAGTTTAAGTACATTAGCAATGCTAAAAAGCCCGGGGAAAAATGGAAGTACTAAAAATATTTTTTGACAAAGTACGAGTGTTATTATTGACACGATAGAAAGTTCGTTTTGCCTTGTTGAGACAAGATTCCATAAACGCAGATGGATAACACAGATCACTTCCAATACCGTTGATTTTTCCAATTCGGCATCGATGTATTCCGGACTGGCGATCCTAAGGGCGCGGAGAAACATTGATGAAAAATGGCCTTCTTAGTGGGGGTGTCATGTCCCGAGTAAAAGTGTACGTAGGACAAATTGTTTGTTGTTTTCCGATAGATACTAAACCTAAAACCTGGGCTTTCCCTATGTACACGCACATCCAAAAATGGGATTGAATTGTCTTGTTCCACTTCTAAAGTAAACTTAATGGAGGGGACTTGATCATTTAACTGAAGGAGGAAGTTATCCAGGTCACGATTCATGGCCAGATACACAAAATATCGTCGACGTACCGCAACCAAGGGATGCCAACCCCAGGATTCTCGGAATGTAAGTAATTTCGAAAACTCATATAAATATTGGAGAGGAGGGGCGATAAGGGGTTGCCCATGGCCATCCCAAACACTTGTTGATAATACTCGTTATTGAAAGTGAATTTACAGTCTTGATGCAAAGCTTAATAAGTTCCAAAACAATGTGTGAAGGTAGTGGCAGATCATACTTATGTAATTCTTGGGAGAGAAAGTCAAGCATATCATCAATCGGCACTTTTGTAAACAATGAACAAACGTCAAAACTGATCAATCTATCGTTAGTTTCAGTACGTGCATTATTCAGTTTTTCAGTAAGATCCATGGAATTTTTTACATGTGAATCAGAGATAGTTCCGAGAATGGGGGACAAGACTTTGACAAGCCATTTGGAGAGTTTATAAGTAATAGAGCCCACTGAGCTAATAATAGGGCGCATAGGGTTGCCAGGTTGTGGGTTTTAATAAGACCGTAAAGGTAGGGCAGAGAAGGTGAAGTGGACATGAAAAGCGGAATTAAGTCCTTATGATCTTTGAGAATGCGTTTCAAGCCACTATTAAATGATTTGATGACGTCATCCTGCGGGTTCTTCCTAAGTTTGCTGTATGTGGCGGGGTCCTGGAGGAGCTCGTTCGTCTTTCCGATGTAGTCCACTTTGTCCATAATAACTATGGTGTTAGCCTTGTCTGCTTTAGTAATATGGAGCTCCCCATCTTTTTTAATTGTGAGAGGCCATCGCGAAAACGTTTAGGAAAGTTATCTTCGTAATTACCATTCGCCGCACTATAAACGAGGCCTTTAACTATGTTAAACAAATACTGAGGGAGATTACACTGTTTTTCAAAACACGCGAGACTGTAACAAATTTGTAAAGCCGGAGGTTTTTTTAACAATAAAAAAGGACATACCATATCCAAGGGCACTTTTTGCATCGACGATATTTTGTGTATCTGGCCCATGAATCGTGACCTGGATAACTTCCTCCTTCAGTTAAATGATCAAGTCCCCTCCATTAAGTTTACTTTAGAAGTGGAACAAGACAATTCAATCCCATTTTTGGATGTGCGTGTACATAGGGAAAGCCCAGGTTTTAGGTTTAGTATCTATCGGAAAACAACACAATTTGTCCTACGTACACTTTTACTCGGGACACGACACCCCCACTAAGAAGGCCATTTTTTCATCATGTTTCTCCGCGCCCTTAGGATCGCCAGTCCGGAATACATCGATGCCGAATTGGAAAAAATCAACGGTATTGGAAGTGATCTGTGTTATCCATCTGCGTTTATGGAATCTTGTCTCAACAAGGCAAACGAACTTTCTATCGTGTCAATAATAACACTCGTACTTTGTCAAAAATATTTTAGTACTTCCATTTTTCCCGGGCTTTTTAGGCATTGCTAATGTACTTAAACTTTTGGATATTAATGTAGTATTTTCATATAACAATATTGTGAAAAATATCAGTAAAAAATAGCCCTACCAATAATTCAGGCATTATCTATAAAATTGGGTGTAAACAATGTGATTCCTTTTATATAGGTCAGACGGGAAAGGATTTGCACACACGTATAAAACAGCATCAATATTCCGTTAGAACAGGACAGTTGTCCAGTGCTCTTTTTGTCCATTTGTCAGAGTTATCCCACTGTATTTATTGGAATAATGCTTCAGTTTTATTTCACTCTAGCAACATTGTTAATAGAAATATTCTTGAGTCTGCCATTATCCAACTTTCAAATAACTTCAACATAAGCAAAGGTCCTTTTTCAACTCGATCCTGTTGTTTTGAATTCCTTCAAAACAGATTTAGATAAAAAGGGTAGGACGCTAATCTTTGGTAAACTTGTACGCTACTTTATTAACTTTTAATCTTCATTTTATTTTTATATATATCAAAACTTGACTATAAAAGGCAAAGTGTTAAAACCCGGGCAGATTTCCAGTATAAATTTGTATTTTTATAATTCATTTGATCTTGTGCTAAAAATCGATATTTTCCTTACAAATCTGTTAATCCTTTAATTTTTAATTTTTATTTTTACTTCTGTTATTGCATATATTATATATGTATATAGTGTGTGTGTGTAGATATGTATGTATGTATATATATATATATATATATATATATATATATATATATATATATATATATAATATATATATATATATATATATGTTGTGTGTATGTATGTCATTTATTTATTTATTTTTTTATTTTTTATTTTTTTTCTTTCTGTAACCTATATATAGGCCGTAACCTTTATGTACTTCAGTGTTCCTGAGGATGTCATTAGACGAAAGCCTTGAGCACCTTTTTGTGTTTCCTTTCCTTCGTGGTTTTATTCATCATAAATATTTTTCACGTGTTACTTTCGTGAATAATTTAATATGATATATATATATATATATATATATATATATATATATATATATATACAGTACAGGGTGGGCGAAAGTAGCTCCCTATTTTGGATTGGTAAAAAAACACGTATATTATCCATTTATTTCAGAAGAAATAATATGGAAAAGGTAGGCATACATGGTAGGTTTTCTCTAAATTCAATGTGGGCTCCAACTCTTTCCACCAGCTCCTGGAGCCGCCCAGGAATGGCGTCCACTGACTTTAGCAGGAACTCCGGCGGGATGGAGGACATGACTTCCCGAATTCGGTCCTCCAGTTCTTCCAATGTCCTCAGTTTGGTGCGGTAGACTTCTTCCTTTACCCACCCGCAAAGAAAGAAGTCGCACGGTGTCAAGTCGGGGCTCCTGGCTGGCCATTGATGTGGACCACGACGACCCATCCAACGCCCAGGGAAGTGGGCATCCAGCCACTCACGGACAACAATGGCCAGCCAGGAGCCCCGACTTGACACCGTGCGACTTCTTTCTTTGGGGGTGGGTAAAGGAAGAAGTCTACCGCACCAAACCGAGGACATTGGAAGAACTGGAGGACCGAATTCGGGAAGTCATGTCCTCCATCCCGCCGGAGTTCCTGCTAAAGTCAGTGGACGCCATTCCTGGGCGGCTCCAGAAGCTGGTGGAAAGAGTTGGAGCCCACGTTGAATTTTAGAGAAAACCTACCATGTATGCCTACCTTTTCATATTATTTCTTCTGAAAATAAATGGATAATATACGTATTTTTTTACCAATCCAAAATAGGGAGCTACTTTCCGCCCACCCTGTATATATGCTGCAAACCCACAAGAAAAAAGAAAAACGATGGAATCGTTTTTCTTTTTCCTTGTGGTTTGCAGCATTCATTCGTTTCACGTGTTTAATTGTGAAATTCATCCCATATATATGAAAATGAAAATGAAAAGGTTTATTGGCAGACTGTAGTCCATATGACAAATATTATTAATACAATGACAGTTCATACACTAAGGATAGAAATATATACAATTGATTAGAAATAATACTGCACTGTCGAAGTTAAGTGGAACTACAGACAGACGTTTTCGTACCAAGAAGTCCATAGTTTAGAGGATAAATGGCAGGACTCATGGATAGCTTGGATGATCGGGTTGGTTGATTTTTTAATTCTTTGCATTAGACTGTGTTGAGCACGTTCTTGTTACCTCCGGGAAGCTCGGGACATTGCGGTAGCAAACATTTGCTATATATACCTTCAACCTTTCAAAGGTTCAGTATGATGATTCCTCATTTCACGAAGATCAAGCTTGTCGCCTTTCATATATATATATATATATATATATATAATATATATATATATATATATATATATATATATATTCCATGCACGGTCCTATGTGTATCATATTACAGTGAATATATAGGCTCTATATATACAGTATATATTACTTTCTTACCACAGATAACAGAAATAACCAGACATGTCACGAAATAGGGCTAATTTTGCCTAGCAACCAAAAGTTGCTAGGGAAATTTTTCAACCATGATTAATCTTTGATTCATGCAGAAGTAAAATTAATGATACTTCTACAGTGTTTGTACTATTGACTAAGATTCATTGCAAATAACCTGACCTTTCTCTCGTAAGTAAATTATTTTTTTTATGGAAGTGATCTATCTTGTTTTTAGTTAATCTCTGGTTTTATTATAAAATGAAAATATTACCATATAATATAATCATTTACCTTAAGTTCTTTTGTGTTATGAAATCAATGACTTTTACCACCTCAGTTGAATTCCCTTAAAACGTTAAAGGTAATTATTAATTATAATTTCAAATAATTAAAATTATTTATACCAAGAAAGATAAATCATAATTATGAATCAGGAAGGCCAAAAATTGGCACAGGGCTCAGGCGAACGAATGCGGGGGTTGATTGATGTAACTGGGTATCGATCTCGGTAGCTAGTGCTCGCAGTTCAGTGGGTAACACCGTTCCCCTATAAGCGATTTGAACACTGAGTTCGGTGGTTCGATTCCCGACAATGCTGGTAATAATAATTCAAGAGTTGGGGCAGTGGGCAGCGTTTCCTCTGGTATAAACGCTGTGTCAGGTTGTGGCCCTGCTCATTGATTTATTATTCAACAACTAAATACTATATGTTAAATAGTTGCTAACCAATCCAACCATGCACTATTCAATTTATTACCAGATAAAAACATGGTCAGCACAAACATTAATATGGTTGGATAAACCATTTAGATTGGTTGGCAAAGACGCAACCAATCATTTGGGTTGCAACTAAGTAATAATTTACTTGGTGAATAATTTACTTGGTTTTTTTTTTAAGATATGTCGGACTCCACGAAAGACAGAAGCTTAATTCTAAAGTTGTAATCAATCTTAACCTCTGACCGATATGACGTTGTATGTCTGGAAATATTAACATTGAGATTATGTTAACCTGATTTAATTTTGGATCATTTATAAAATTTAATTATAAATAAATGTTCAGTTTTGTAGCCACACACACACACACCACACACACACACACACAAAACAGTTTTTACAGCCGCACTTTTTTGTGCCTGTTAGAATAACCTCGTATTTATTTTATTTGTATGTGTGTTTGTGTATACACTACGTTCTAAATTATTAAGCAGATTGCATTTTCTCCAATGTTTTCAAAATTTCTCACCGATTCAATGAAATTTATAGCAAATAATTACTATATATAGAAGCACTGATGGTATTCATTTCGATAAAATATTTTGGTAATTAAAATAATTATCTCTTTTTATTGAAAAATATGTAAAATATTGTGTCCGAATTATTAAGCAAGTATTCTATTTACGGATCTAAATGGTGAAAATGGGTAAGAAGAAGGATTTAAACCAACTGAGAAAGAAAAATAGTCAAGTTACTCATTGAAAATATAAAATCTATTGAAATTGCGAAGCAGTTTGGCAGGGCTTATCGAACTGTAAACAAGTTTGTAGCGGAGGATACCAAACTGAGGCAGCGAAGTGATAAAGGAGCTATAAGAAAAGTGACAAGACGGCAGATATCTG
>JAJOZX010003924.1:0-157500 GCA_023014485.1 Bathynomus jamesi
CTTTCGGGGTGGGTAAGGAAGAAGTCTACCGCACCAAACCGAGGACATTGGAAGAACTGGAGGACCGAATTCGGGAAGTCATGTCCTCCATCCCGCCGGAGTTCTGCTAAAGTCAGTGACGCCATTCCTGGGCGGCTCCAGAAGCTGGTGGAAAGAGTTGGAGCCCACATTGAATTTTAGAGAAAACCTACCATGTATGCCTACCTTTTCATATTATTTTTTCTGAAATAAATGAATAATATACGTATTTTTTTACCATCCAAAATAGGGAGCTACTTCCGCCCACCCTGTATATATGAATATATATACAGGGTGGGCGGAAAGTAGCTCCCTATTTTGGATTGGTAAAAAATACGTATATTATCCATTTATTTCAGAAGAAATAATATGAGAAGGTAGGCATACATGGTAGATTTTCTCTAAAATTCAATGTGGGCTCCAACTCTTTCCACCAGCTTCTGGAGCCTCCCAGGAATGGCGTCCACTGACTTTAGCAGGATCTCGCGGGATGGAGGACATGACTTCCCGATTCGGTCCTCCAGTTCTTCCAATGTCCTCGGTTTGGTGCGGTAGACTTTCCTTTACCCACCCCCAAAGAAAGAAGTCGCACGGTGTCAAGTCGGGGCTCCTGGCTGGCCTTCTTCAGCACAGTTCGCACTGAGTAGCGGGAGAGTCCACTTTCCCGAGCTGCCTGGCGAGTTGACTTTCGTGGACTCCGTGCGAACATTTCCTGAACTGCCTGCACCGTCTCCTGGGCCCGATGTCGAAGGGCGACCACATCTTCGAACATCTGCCACAGACCCCGTGGTCATGAGCTTCGAGTGGCAGTTCTTGATTGTTTTCGGGTCCACTTGGGCACGTGGTCCGTGAATGGCCCGCCACCATCTTTGAACTCGAACGACAGATTGCCAAACTTCGTACCGTGCCGCCAAGGGCACGCTCCTGCAGTGTTAAACGCTCAGCCATGTTACCCTTCAATCTGAAATGAAAAAAAAAAATGAACGTTACAATTGTACCACTTTAGAGAACACAAAGAGAACACTTTAGAGAAAAAAGATTACCGTTACAATTGTACCTATTTAGAGAATACACCATAACAATATAACAATACAATCACAATTTATACATAATTTATATGTAATTTAAATTAGGGAGCTACTTTCCGCCCACCCTGTATATATATGAAATATATATGAATATATATATATATGAAATATATATATATGAATATATATATATGAATATATATATATATGTATATATATATATATGTATATATATATATATATATATATGAATATATATATATATATATAATATATATATAAATATATATATGAATATATATATATATATATATGAATATATATATATGAATATATATTATATATCTATATTCATATATATATTCATATATATATATATATATATATATATATATATATATATATATATTCATATATATATATATATATGAATATATATATTCATAATATATATATATATGAATAATATATATGAATATATATATATAAATATATATGAATATATATATATGAATATATATATATATATATGAATATATATATGAATATATATATATATATATATGAATAATTATATATGAATATATATATATATATATGAATATATATATAAATATATATATATATATGAATATATATATGATAATATATATGAATATATATATATATGATATATATATATATATGAATATATATATATATGAATATATATATGAATTAATATATATGATGAATAAAACCACGAATGTCATTAGACGAAAGCGCTTGAGCACCCGTTTGTGTTTCTTTTTCCTTCGTGGTTTTATTCATCATAAATACTTTTCACGTGTCACTTTCGTGAAATAATTTTCATATATATATAGGAATATATATATGAATATATATATGAATATATATATGAATATATATATATATATGAATATATATATATGAATATATATATATATGAATATATATATATGAAATATATATATATGAATATATATATATATGAATATTATATATATATATATATATATATATATATGAATATATATATATATATATATATATATATATGAATATATATATATATATGAATATATATATATATATATATATATATAAACGTTTTCGTACATTTACTTAAAAAAATTATTAATACGTTGTGTGTCCACCTTAGGCTTGAAGAATTTAAAATTTTTACTAGTAGTTGGCTGTTTATTGATTAGAGACTTGGCAATTCTGAATTCCAGAATTTTCTCCCTGAATCTTTATGGAAGACGGATGACCGTACAGTGTACAAGCCATTAGTAAGCAATGGGTCATCTTGGTAAAGAGTTGTCTACGGATCTTGATCTGTTATTGCTGCACACGAGTCTGGAAGGAGTTATAGGAAAATAGAACTACTTCGAATTCCATTTACGACTGTTTATTGCAGTTATAAAGAAATGGAAAGGCTTTTTGGAACAATAAAAACTCTACCAAGGTGTGGACAACCTTGCAAGATTTTAAAACGTACAGCTAGACGGATTGAAAGAATGTCTGCTGGAAATCCACGAGTGGCTGCATGTGATATTTGCCAAACATTAAGACTGTCTAAGATCGATGTCCATCCCTCTACGTCGTACAGTGAGAAAGAATGATCTGCATGGAAGAGTTGCATGAAGAAAACTTCTGTGACGAGAAGCGCACAAAGATGCTCGTTTAAAGTACGCCACGGTTCATCAAAATGATGGATTTGCATTGTGGAAGAAAGTTCTCTGAACAGACGAGACCAAAATTGAATTATTTGGGAACAACCAGTAACGACATGTTTGGCGAAAATCAAATGCTGCATTCGAAGGAAAATAATATCCTTCCCACGGCAAAACATGGTCGTGGTAGTTTGCTTCTTTGGGGATATTTTAGTGCTTGTAGTCCAGGAAAGCTTGTTGTCACCAATGGAATCTTAAATTCAAAGAAATATCGGGAAATTTTAGAAGAAAATGTATTGCCTTCAGTTCGGGAGTTGCGAATGGGTCGCAATTTGGTAGCTACTGCAACAAGACAATGATCCTAAACATAAGACAGCACCATGAAATGGCTTCAACAAAAGCGGGCTGTCTACGGTTGGCCAGACTGGCAGTCGACGGCCTGTTGCGTGGCACGGTCAGAGTGCCGATCGGCTCCCGGGGCCGGACCTATTCTCAGCGTGCTATTTTTTCATTTACGGGGAGCAATTGCGTACTCCCGGACTACTCTTACACTGGCGACATTAAGACTAATCCAGGCCCCACTACAACTTACACATGTCACCATACACAGAGACATAGACACAATAGCACCATGAGACACACACAGAAGTATAATATTAACATATTACAGTACAACGTAGATGGCCTCACAAACAAAATCATGCAGCTTAGGGAATTCGTACACAAACAAAACATTCACATAGCACTTGCACAAGAAACAAAACTAAAACGCACACACAAAACACCCACCGTCCCTGACTTCACGGCGATCCGTCAAGATCGTACTGGGGGTCACGGGGGTGGACTCATCACTTACATACATAAAAGCATTAGCTACACTGATGCCATCCCAAAACATTACAAACACAATCCAAGCAGTTAACACGATAGAAATACAGGTCGTTAACATTAAAACACGCGCAAAACACACCACCACACTAATCAACACTTACATCCCACCAGATAGTTCACCTCAGGTGCCAGCCAATTACAATCCACAGTTACACAATCTGGCCTCTCTCACTAATGTCATCTTAGGAGGAGACTTCAACGCTAAAGACACTACACTACGTTCCAAATTATTAAGCAGATTGCATTTTCTCCAATGTTTTCAAAAGTTTTTAACCGATTTCAACGAAATTTATAGCAAATAATTACTATATATAGCAGCACTGATGGTATTCATTTCGATAAAATATTTTGATAATTAAAATAATTCTCTCTTTTTATTGAAAAATATGTAAAATATGATGTTCCGAATTATTAAGCAAGTATTCTATTTACAGATCTAAATGGTGAAAATGGGTAAGAAGAAGGATTTAACACTAACTGAGAAAAGGAAAATAGTGAAGTTACTCGCTGAAAATATAAAATCTATTGAAATTGCGAAGCAGTTTGGCAGAGCTTATCGAACTGTAAACAAGTTTGTCGCGGAGGGTACCAAACTGAGGCAGCGAAGTGATAAAGGAGCTATAAGAAAGGTGACAAGGCGGCAGATATCTGTAATCAAGCGCAAATTGCAAAGCATCCATTGTCCTCAGGTAAAGAGGTTTTTGAGCAGGCTGGCATGCATAATGTACCAAGAACATCTCGATGTGGAATCCTCCAAACAATTGGCAAAACGTGTAAACCTACGATTCAGTCACCATTAACACCCAGGTACAAGAAGCAGCGTGTTGAATGGGCGCGTCAGTACGTGAAAACTGATTTTAATACTTTATTGTTAACCGATGAATGAAGAGCAACCCTTGAGGGATCTGATGGTTAGTCAAGAAGATGGATTGCTAAGGGTCAATCTCTACCATGGAATGAGGTTTTCTTTTAGAAAGTTTGTGTAAGACTGGGCATTCATTTTTACACCATCAGGCACTTTGTATGGGACAGCTACTTCATTGCCTATCAATCCTGCCCAAAACATGACACTACCTCCACCTTGTTGGCGTCTTAATCTCGATGGTAGAAATTGGCTCTCAGCAATCCATCTTCTAGACCAAACATCAAGTCTCTCAAGGGTTGCTTTTCATTCATCGGTGAACAATACAGTATTAAAATCTGTTTTCACGTACTGACGCACCCATTCAACACGCTGCTACTTGTACCTGGGTGTTAATGGTGACTGAATCGTAGGTTTACACGTCTTGCCAATTGTTTGGAGGATTCTACATCAAGATGTTCTTTGTACATTATGTATGCCAGCCTGCTCAAAAACCTCTTTACTTGAGAACAATGGATGCTTTGCAATTTGCGCTTGATTACAGATATCTGCCGCCTTGTCACTTTTCTTATAGCTCCTTTATCACTTCGCTGCCTCAGCTTGGTACCCTCCGCTACAAACTTATTTACAGTTCGATAAGCTCTGCCAAACTGCTTCGCAATTTCAATAGATTTTATATTTTCAGCGAGTAACTTGACTATTTTTCTTTTCTCAGTTAGTGTTAAATCCTTCTTCTTACCCATTTTCACCATTTAGATCCGTAAATAGAATACTTGCTTAATAATTTGGAACAATATTTTACATATTTTTCAATAAAATGAGATAATTATTTTAATTATCAAAATATTTTATCGAAATGAATACCATCAATGCTGCTATATATAGTGATTATTTGCTACAAATTTCATTGAAATCGGGAAAAAACTTTTGAAAACATTGGAGAAAATGTAATCTGCTTAATAATTTGGAACGCAGTGTAGTTGGTACCTGCACAACCAAAGCAACACCAGAGGCGCCAACATAGCCACACAACTAAACAGCCTCTTCATTCTTAACAATACAGAAGAACATACACACATACCACATCAAGCAGGATACTCAAACTCCTCCACAGACATAACGTTCTGTTCCCCCTCACTAGCAACACACACACACTGGAGAACAGAAAGCAACTGTCATCAGACCACCTGCCCATCATCATTACAACACGTTCTACACTCTGCCCCAACAGCCTTAGGCACACTTACAGAAATTACAAGAAAGTTGATTGGGAAAATACAGACTGCAATTCAGGACATTAAACAGCACACCCATCATAAACATCAATACAACACTCAAGACATTTAATCAGATCATCAATAATGCAAACAAATACATACCCAAGGGCAACATTAGGAAATACAACCCGAATTACACAAGAGAAATAGCCCACCTCATAAGGCAACGTAACAACCTCAAACATAACATACAAACACCGCACACAAAAGCCATAAAACAGCAGATATAACAGCTCAACACAAATAAACAACAAACTCCAAAGAAAAACAAACAAACATTTAGGGAATTCATAACAACATTAAACCACTCCACAGATACATCCAGGCTATACAAGACTATAAACAGCATTACTCACTAACAGCGGCATTCGCACGTCACACGCGGCTATCTGTCGCAGCCAACATAATATCCCAACATATACACAACAAGCTAACATTCTAGTTAATCACTACGCAAAGATAAGTCACTTAAACAGACAACAACCAGAAACACGCAGACAGACAAACAGCCAGGCACAAGAAAATCTGCCGACTCGACACGACCATTACACCCTTCAATACAGACCAGACCACCAAGATCATCAAAAACATTAAGAATTCGAAGGTTACTGGACCAGACAACATATCTAACATACACCTTAAACACTTGAGCCTACAGGGAATACTAGCTCTCACAAATATCAGCACATATTCATACCAACACTGTATTATTCCTGACATATGGAAACAAGGTAAAATAATTATCACTACTCAAACCAAACAAAAATCCAACAGAACCAGCTTCCTATAGACCCATTACTTTACTATGCACACCTTCCAAAGTAACAGAAAGACTAATCTTACAAATTACCAACCCACACATACCACTATCGCCTACTCAACATGGATTCAGACCTCACCACTTAACAACGACATTACTCACTAACCTCACGCAGCACATCATGGATGACATCAACTCCAGACGACCAGTTCAACGTACACTATTAGCAACAATAGACATTAGTAAAGCATTTGATGCTATCCCACGCTTCCCTCTCATAAACAAAATACTCAACACAAACATGCACAATAACACCAAAAGGTGACTGAGCAACTATCTTTCAGGAAGATACTCACATGTCACATTTAATGGCAAGTCATCCAAAAACATGCCTTTTCCGAACGGGGTCCCTCAAGGCTCTGTTCTCTCACCAACATTCTTCAACTTATACATGCATGACATTCCAACACCCATAGATAACAAGCTTACCTTACCACCATATGCAGATGACATCACTCTAGCATCCACCCACAACATCATCGACACCGCTACAAATAACCTACAAACATACATAAACAGTATACAAGACTGGCTCACACACAGTAGACTCAAAGTAGCGCCCACAAAATCAACCATCACCTTGCTTATAAGCAACACAAAAGAACACCAGGTAACTCCACAGATTACACTAAACAACACCAACATTCCGCACACTCACAGGACCAAAATACTTGGGGTCACATACAACACATCATTATCTTTTGCAAACCACGTTCAGGACATTAAAAACAAATGTACGTCAAGACTTAACACGCTTAGGGTACTAACAGGCACAAGCTTTGGACACCAGCAGGAAACAACAACACTCATATATAGAGTTGCACCGATACCAATATTTTGGCCGATACCGATACTACAAAAAAGTGCCGATACCGATACTTTTTAATTAATTAATAGTTTTAAAATTGATTATTAATAAAAGTTCAAGTAAATGATATAATATCTCAATTAACTTAAAATGCCTTTCCCAATCCCAACTTTAGTTCCATTTAATTTCATAATAATATAATATTATAATATATAGCTAGAGCCTGTAATTAATTATGTTTAAAATTGAATGTACTAAAAAAGTAAAAAAATTGCAAACAAACAACTTATAAAATTGTCTACAATAAAATGTATAAATTTTTAATATACAGCTTTTCAAATACAATAATTATACCGGTAGTTTAATGAGGTTTGTTAAGCATTATAGTTTTTTTTCATTTCAATAAATAAAGTAGAGTGTAATTAAAGTAATAGTTTGTATTTTCAAAGTTTTTATTAATAAAAATTACAAAATTCAAATAAATGTAGTACGTTAATAAAGTCCTATAAAATATTATTAAAAAAAACAAAAACAAAAAAACTTTCTACTGTACTGGGCTACTGCAACAATTGTAGTGTAAAAAATACAAAATTCAATGTAGTATCTATAATACATTGATAAATCCTTATTATTCAGTACCGTATATTGAAAAAATAACAATTTGTGGTTACTTGTTACTTTGAAATTAAATTAAGAAAAAGAAAATATATATATATCTTATTATATAAAGTTCTAAACCATTGAATGCATATAATGGTAGTGTATTATCAATAACTTTACACACGAGATTCAAGCATTCAAGCAACTGAATGGTTTATTATGATTATGCATGCCGCGTGGTGCCATCTATGAACATCTTTACAAAACTTTCATTTTTACTGAAAACTATTACTGTAATTTGAAATTGTATATTTATATGATACTGTATTACTGTATTGAATATTTGTAATCTTGTATAGGGGCCTATAGTTACATTTTATGATTTTTTGTTTTGTTAGTAAATGTAAACATTGCTAATTTTGATAAAATATATATTAAACAACTAAATAAGACATTACTGTATAATAATAAAAAAATTTAATTTTATATAAAATAAGATAATTTCTTCAAAAAACTAATTCAAAGTATCGGTATCGGTTTTCGGAACAGTATCGGCCGATACCGATACTTTGTGAAAAGTGGCCGATATGACCGATACCGATACATCGGTGCAACTCTACTCATATACAAACAATATATTCGCTCAGTTATGGACTATGCTACTCTGTGCTGGGCACCCATTATCTCACACACACACACACACACATCTTACAGACAATACAAAACAACGCACTTCGTATCATTACAGGATGCACTCAAACAACACCAATAGAACACCTGCGCACACAAACAAAAATACCGAAAGTTAGGAGACATGAGGGGAACACAATTCATGGCAGCAGCGACAACTAACCCACAACACCCTTGCCACTACATATACAATCATGCACCGACACCTCGCACCATTAAGGTAACACCAGACACACATTATAACCAAATACTCCATTCCATACCACGCCCCACAGACATCACACAGTACAGAAAACACACACACACACACACACACACACACACACACACACACCTAACTCACAAAGCACTGACACGACTCGGTTCGAATGCGGTCCTAGGTGCGAAGCCGCCACCCATTGACAGGTCTGAGACCAGCCTGAGCAGATCGGATCGAGTTAACGTAGCACGATTCCGATGTGGACATCACCCCAACTTTCAGACATATAAACACGGACTAGACAACTCCATAGACGACACCTGCCACATGTGCCAGGACACACCACAAACAATTGCACACATTATGACAGACTGTACCGCTCTAGCACAACACAACAAACACACAACACAACACACAACACAACACACAACACAACATCACTAGTGCACTGAACTTCTGGTCCATTCCGGAGAGAGCGATCGGTTACCTGCGTGCCGCCGGCTTGCTCGATCAGGGTGGGCTGATCGGCTAACCAACAACAACAAAAGAATTTCAAGCTTCTCGAGTGGCCCACTCAAAGCCCAGATCTCAATTTGATCGAGAATTTATGGTTTGAATTGAAAAAAAAGGTGTCAAGAGAAAAACCCTTTAAATCTGAATGAATTGCACCAATTTTCTTTTGAAGAATGAATTAAAATTTCTGCTGAAAGATGTCGAAAACTTGTAGAAAAATATACAAAACGAATCATTGAAGTCATTCAAGCAAAAGGTAGCCACTAGGGTGTGCACGAGTACCGAAACTTAGGAACCGGGACCGATACCAGAAAAATTATCGGGAACCGGGAAATCCCGGAAAAAAAACCGACTAAAATTTTTGTTTTAACCATTGTTCGTAAAATTAAACTTAGTCTAATTGGCATAAAAAAATCTAAGCATTGAGATCAATTATGTTTATTTATCTTGTTTTACATCATTTATGAAGTAGTATTTAAAGAAAATTTGAGCATTTAGAACCGCATCAGATAATTGAGAACGAAAAAATCTAAGCATTGAGATCAATTATGTTTATTTATCTTGTTTTACATCATTTATGAAGTAGTATTTAAGAAAATTTGAGCATTTAGAACCGCATCAGATAATTGAGAACGAATCTTTGAAAGAAATAGACCAGCTGCTGAAAAAGCTCGTTCACTTTCAACGCTTGTAGGCTTAATTGTTAGAAGTGCAGCTCGCAATCGATCCAGCTTTTCTGTGCGATTCCCTGTCGCTTCAAACAGTTTGAATTCTTTGCTGGCATCGAAATTTTCTTGATTTTTTACATTCTTTGGAGATTTAAGTTTATTTACTACATCGTAGTATTCCTGAAGCAAAGGGTCGTTGGAATCGTTGATAGTATCGGGCGTATTTTGATTTACTTCTTCAATACCAGTCCTTTCTTCTTCGTTTTCTTCACTAGTCTCTGGATAGAGACGTTTGTAAATTGCTTCAGCAGACTTCTTCAGAGATACTCGTGAAGCTGCAGGAAATTCCGTCGACTCAGAGGTTGGATAACTTGGATTATGGAGATATTGAAGCAGTCCTGAAATTTCTTTCTGCCTTCGATTTATGAATCGATCAATCAAAGCTCGTCTTAGGTTCACAGTTAGGCGATCTTTGCTTCTTAATTGATTTAAAATGAAAATGAACGAAGACTCTGCTTTTAAAAGTGAAGCATCTCTGGACGATAATTCTTTAATTACAATCTCTAGTGGCTTTAAAACTTCAACAATTTCTTCGATTCTTTGCCATTCAGAATCTAATACCGAGTCTTCGTATCCTATGGCTCTCAAAGCTTTAGGGATGCAATCTTTTAGCTGCGCAGCTTAACAGAAAACGTGTTTATGACGTAAACAGTAAACACTGCTTACGTCATAAGTAGTCAAAGTTACGTCTAAGCAGTAAGCACTGCTTGCGATTGCGACGATCCATACAAATTACAATACGTTTTAAACGGAAGGAATATTCTCTTAAGATATCATTTTTTATTTTTAAATACGTAGAAATCTACTTATTAAATTTTTTTATTTTTAAAATACGTAGAATCTACTTATGCAGCTCTTGCATAGTAAAAACAATGCAACTGTTTTTAGAGTGTATAGGAACCGGGAAATATTTTCGGTTCTCGGTTCGGTTCCTGAAATCTAGGAACCGGGAATTTCCCGGGTAGCAAGAATCGGGTGCACACCCTAGACTAGCCACACAAAGTATTAAATAATTTTGTAAATAAATGTACGAAAACTTTTGCATTTT
The DNA here is from genome assembly GCA_023014485.1 of Bathynomus jamesi. Taxonomy (NCBI): domain Eukaryota; kingdom Metazoa; phylum Arthropoda; class Malacostraca; order Isopoda; family Cirolanidae; genus Bathynomus; species Bathynomus jamesi. Next base: position 11,159 of record JAJOZX010003924.1, read on the forward strand.
AACCTTTTTTTATTTTCCTTAAATTCTTTGATGTTTTACATTATATGTTGGAGTTAAACTAATTTTTTTATTTGTTAAAATTTTCCATACGAACGGTAAAATTCTCATAACTATGCTATGCATGGTACAAAAGATAAAAACGAATATAACAAGTATTTCTCTGTACGAATACTTGTGAGTGCTACTGAACAACTGTCAGTGGCCTACCTCCTACGTTGACTGATACATTGTGACTGTTTCCATCATTCACAGAGTAGTGCACAAAAGTGTTTGACCAATCGCAGCTTATTACATTTTGAAATGTTTACAGAACAATTCATTGCAGGCACGAAACGAACTGGCCTAAGGTATTGTTTGTTCGATGTTTTCGAGGTGATTACCGGCACACTGTTACAACAAATATTTACGATAAATAAATATATTCCGTTTAAATACGCCACAATTGGTCCAGATTCATTGCCTAATAAATTGTAGGTAGTTACAATGAGCTCAGATATACGCGAGTGTTCTCGAACATGCGAATAAAATGTTAAAATAAATAAATAAATAAAAATGTGCTCATGATGAAATGCTTTGTGAAATTGACGCTCTCAATTTGAGAACCACTCTTGTGCGCAGTACAATTCATTCGATTTAAGCACGGGCCGCATTGAAAATGCTCGCCGCGTGTTTGATACCCTTGCTTTAGAGTTTAGACCAGGGGTGGGGAAACCCTCGCCCGCGGGCGAAATTTCGCCCACGAGCTAATTTCAATTCGCCCGCTTAGGTATTTATTATTTACTAAAAATTATTTATTTACAGCCCAGCAAATAGCTTTTTAAAATACATCTTATATACAGCGTGTCCCAAAGAAATGTATACCCACTTTGTTCGATAATACCAGCTATGAGGATAATAAATATATTACTTTTTATATGTTTTTTAATAGAGAATTTTCTCCTGAATCTAAATATGTAATTATTTTTATTAAAAATTGAAAAACAAAGACGTTACAGATGTTTAAATTATAATTATTATTTTCGAGACTTCATGTGCGATATTTTCTAATATTTTTGCACGTATACGAGATAAGTTTGAAACCGACGGCACTGTGCAAAACTTACAAAAACAACGTTCTGGAAGACGTCGAACATCTTAGATAAAGTGTCATTTAACCATGGAATTTGTAAATTTTTTGAATTAACTAATAATTACAACATTTATGCTTCAATATCAACACTAAACATAAGTATCTCAAAACAGTCGGTTAAAATATTAGAAAATATCGCACATGAAGTCTCGAAAATAATAATTATAATTTAAACATCTGTAACTTTTTTGTTCTTCAATTTTTAATAAAATTAATTACATATTTAGATTCAGGAGAAAATTCTTTATTAAAAAACATATAAAAAGTAATATATTTATTATCCTCATAGCTGGTATTATCGAACAAAGTGGGTATACATTTCTTTGGGACACGCTGTATATAAGCTTAAAATTTGCCAGACGCCCGCGGAGGTGTTTGTTATCGATTTTCGCCCTTGGTACTGAAAAGTTTCCCCACCCCTGGTTTAGACTGTACTATACATATTTATATTGTTTGCTTGAATAAATTTTTAAATGTGTATTAAATATACACACAAATACATAACAAACAAACCACTACAAGCACTCAAATACATCGTTCCATCCATTTTGAATGCTGTAGATGAAATTTTTTTAATAATGTTAGTGGAAACTTAGTAAAATATACAATGCATAAGAGACTGATTAAAATTTATTAAATAATGTTGATGTATTTTAAATAAAAAATAAGTCGATACGTTATTATCGGAATTTCGTTCGTAATTGTTGAAATTGAAGAAAAACTTTGCCTAAAATTACAGTCCTGCGAATGAGAATTTTGTGAGAGTTGTTTTCTTACTAATAACTGACTTTATATAATTCAACTACGCTGATTTCGAATAAGGTGTCCATTTTTTTTTTCTATCACGTAAGGATTTTCTGCAAACTGGAAGGAAAAAAAAACCAACAACAACAACAACATAAATAAATAAATATTATTTATTTCTGTTTACATTAGGTACCTATTTAGCTTTGTTAAACTAATTACAAATGCAAACAACTTTAAAAAGAAAGAAGACTATTAACGTCAATTATATATTCATCTTTATTTGTCCTGAGTTTTCTTGCGAGATCTATTATGCCTTTTAGTCTCGAATTGTACGCGCTGTTCTTTTTCTTTCATGTAATAATTCTGGAGTATCCCGTTTCAACATTCAGCAGTAATCAGCCATCATGCTGATGTCCCACCTTCTCTGATATCTCTTCTCCATTTCCTTGATTTGATGTCTTGGTGAAACCAAGCATTTATAGGCAGTAGTATTTTTTAATCAAAACTTAATAAAAATTACTTACGTAATATGAAATATGACATTTTGTGAAAAAATCTGTACGTGATGGCGAAAAATGAATATTATTTTCGGAATCAGCGTGCGAAAATTACTATATAAATGATAAAATATTTCGGACAACAAAACCATCGCAGGCCTGTGATTATTCGAACACCTTGACCGAAGATGTTTCCAGCCCGTGCGTAGTCGCCAGACACTGCAACGAAATAAAGGGTGACAGAAACCCTAATTTGATCGTTCACACTAAAATTAAAATTCATCCTTCAAGATCTAATTGATTATGTAGGCGTTTATTTTTTTAATTGAATTAAATAACCTTTATTGTTAATAATAAAATACATACATTCGTTTTACAATTTACAATGATATGAATGATCGTGAGCTGGACTATTTATTTAATTTAATTTGCCTAAGCTTTAAGCTTTACTGGGCTCTTATTAAAAATAAACAGCTAATTGCTGTTAATTAATAATAAATAAATAAATAAGTATTATTAATAGTTAAAGTATGTATTAACCTTAAATTATCACTACTGACATGACAAATGCAAGGTCACCATTGAAGGCATTATACCAGTACCATACAAAGAAACCAATATTATACACGAGAGATAAGAACTGAACAATCACAAGAAATGTTTTTTTAATACTAGATTACACACGAGAAATTAATGAACAATAGTAATGGACATTAATCCTAGATTTTTGTTAGTATGCTATTATTAATCGGGATTTCAACTTGGTTTTAAACAAATTTACATTCACAATATTTTTTATATCGGCATTTAAGTCATTCCATAGTTTTAGTCCAATGAAAATGGGTAGTTTATGAGATGAAAACAATCTAAATTGAGGTATAACATGCTTTGATCTATTTCTGGTCTGATACGAGTGGATTTCGTGAGTTACAAAATATCCATTTATCCATTGTGTAAATTAATGATTTTGTTCTTACACGTGTAAATAAAATGTGCCAGTTTGATTACATCATTGAGCTTCAGTAGGTTTAGCTCTTTAAATAATGCACTAGAGTGATCAAGGAAATCAGCATCATATAATAACCTTATTGCTCTTTTTTGGATGACAAAGATACCATTTAATGCGTTGTTAGCGGAGTTTCCCCAAACAAGGGTGCAGTACATAAGGAAGAACAAGAGTATGATAGAGTCAATAAAACTTGTTTAGGGACTACATTTCTAAGTTTAAACATTATAGCAGCACTCCTTCAAAACTTTTTTGAGATATAATTTACATGATCACTCCATTGCAAATTCTTATCTAGCGTTACACCAAGAAATTTTGTTACAGTACACTCCTTTATAGCGATTTCATTAACATTAAGTTCATCAAGATATACATTTATTTTATTAGTAAAAATCATGAAATTTGTTTTACTGGTATTTAAGAAGTTTATTGGTGGTCAACCATTTCATTACACTGATGAATTCTGAATGAAATATATTCTTAGCTGTATTAACATCTTTGCAAGAAAAAGAGACGGTTGTATCATCTGCAAACATTATGAAGTTCAGTATATCGGATGAACGTGGAAGGCCATTTATATACAGGGTGTCCCATAAGTCCGGCGTCATAGGAGAAATTCATATTTTTCTATTTCTACAAACCATAATTCATATTTTTCTCTTTCTACAGGCCACAATGTCTGTGAGTAAGGAAGAACGAATCCAGATAATTCTACTCATAGGAAATCGGAGTCAAAGAGAGGCCGCTGCTGAATTTAACAGACTGCATCCAGACCGCGAGGCAATAACACACAGTTGTGTGTCTGGATGCACTCTGTTAAATTCAGCAGCGGCCTCTCTTTGACTCCGATTTCCTATGAGTAGAATTATCTGGATTCGTTCTTCCTTGCTCACAGACATTATGGCCTGTAGAAAGAGAAAAATATGAATTATGGTTTGTAGAAAGAGAAAAATATGAATTTCTCCAATGATGCCGGACTTATGGGACACCCTGTATAATAAAAATAACAATGGACCCAGAACTGAGCCCTGTGGCACACCATGTTTGACAAGCGCTTTAGTTGAGGAAACCTTATTTACTGATACAAAATGATATCTATTGGACAAATAACTTTTAAACCAATCACTGATTGCTCCTCTAAAGCCGTAACAATATAATTTATTAAATAGAACATTATGGTGTATTACATCAAACACCTTACTCAAATCCATAAATATTGATATCATTATTTCTTTGTCCTCTTTAGTTATATTTGCATTTTCCATAAGATTTAAAATAGCCATTTCCATTGTTTTATTATTACGGAAGCCATATTGATTTGGAGATAATAAATTGTAGAATTCTAAATATCGCTGCATTCTACTTTTTACAATTTTTTCAAAAACTTTGCTGAATACAGATAATGAACACACCGGCCTGTAATTTGTTGCTAGTGTAGGATCATCCCCTTTAAAAATGGGTGTTATTTTAACATTGATGGAAATATTCCTTTGGAAATACTTTGATAATTTTAGCCAAAGTTACAGATATCTTATCTTAACAAGCTTCAATATAGGTACAGGAATGTTATGAATGTTATTTTTTGTATTTTTTTAATTTACCAATAATATTCCTGATCTCAGTAGAGGTAGCAGGAACAAAAGAAAATTAATTTAGTGGGCTGGGTAGCATATATTCTAGAGGTGAGTGATCATTATTTAGTAATTGTGAGCGAAGCTTATCCGCTATTGAAAATGTGCATTTAAAGAGTCTGCAATAGCAGTATCATCAGTAATTTCTTTATCAACATTTAATTTCTCTATTGAATTTTTCTTAATTTGTTTTCCGCGAAGACTGTTTATGGTTGGTTGTCCAATTGGTTTTCATGTCTCCTTTGTTTGGAAAATTGATTATGATAGCTATATTTTGCAATTTTGATTATTTTAGTTAATTTGTTTCTGTATTGAGTATATTGTACTTTAGGAATTTTTCTTTGTAATTGCAATTTGAATAATTTGTCTCTGTTCTTTATTGAAGTGATAATTCCTGGAGTGAGTGATCCATGGATTTGTGACACCTTTGGGAGAAACTGTTTTTCTCCTTAAAGGAAAGCAAATATTAAAAATATGGAATAAGGTGTCATAGAAGAACTGAAAAGTATGATCTGGGTCATTTATAGGTTCGTCACAGTCAAATCGAGTATTTTCTACAGCCCCAATAAATTTTCTTTTGTTAACCTCTGAGAATATTCTGTAATCAGTAGTTGTTTTGTCCGCAACCTGAGCAATGTTATTGAATATAGCGTAAGTAGGAAAATGATCACTGATGTTTGTGGTTATAATTCCAGAATTTACGAGGGCATTGCTATTTACAAATTACCATTCGATTACCATAGTTGCAGACCCGAGTGGGTTTGGTTAATAGTATGACTAAGATAGAAAGAATTCATTAAGTTTAAAGATTTATGAGAGATTGCTTCAGATTGCAAGTTGATGTTGAACTTTATTATATACAGAGTGCAACAAAAGTCGTTACTGGTAGGATATTTATTTTATTGAATTAAATGTTTGAATTATTCACCAGATATTTGTTTGCGCATAATAAGTATCGATAGGGTATTTGCTTTATTGATATGATGCCATTATATTTTTTCCTTTTCGGGGCATCTCAAGTAAGTGGTTTACTCACCATGATCACACACCACTGATCACTTGAAGAATTCACGAGGAATACGTCAAAATTAATGAATTTTTTTCCATTATTTGATCCAGTATACTTAGCAAAATTCACCCGTGCAAACAAATTTCTGGTATGCAATTTTCGAACATTTAATTCGGTAAAATAAATATTTTGTGAATGAGAACTTTTGTAACACCCTGTATATGTGTAAATTATCTTGAGTGTTGATTGATAAAAATATATATATATGCTATAATAATAATTATGCAATAACAAGCTTTGTTATTGAAAAAAAGAGTAATTTCATTTAAATACTCTTGTATTCATAGTGAAAACTTTGTAAACAAACAACAATTAATTACAAATCATTATTGCATTCTGTCTTGTTTTTGTTTGCTCCAAATTATATTATATTTTTTTCTCTTATATTTCCACATCCTTCCTCTTTCGGCGAACTTGTTTCGTGAACAATGAACGCAAATAAACATCGGAACTTGCTTATTTCCTTATTTGATTTGTGAACTTTTCTCTTCGGTAGTTGGAGCATGGATCTGGGGGCGCCTCCCCATTGTCTCCTACGGTAAGGCGATCATTGGAGGAACCTTCCCTGTGGCGGCGAAGGGCGGGGCTGAGCGGCGTGCATGGGAGACAAGCTTCGATGGACGAACTACGCAGACGGAGGGAGAGCTTCGCGGGGTTCTCCCCCCACCATCACCTCTCCATGGGCTCCATCCACCACTTCTCAGGTAAGCACTTAAAAGCAGCAACAACACTTGAAACCTCGCAACAACAGCACTTACACGTTTTTACTGCACTTTAGACAGAGTGGAATCGCTTGTTTTCTTTCCTTTGTTCGTTTACCTGCCGACAACAAAACATCCCACGGACAAACCCTTCCACAAATACGAAGTTAACGAACATATTAATGCATGTCCGTCTATTTGACCGTGTATGTGCAGGGGGTTGACGGACATGAACGCTGTACAACTGTTGTATAAATACAGTTTCTTACACATGCATAATAGACTTTGTAAAAAAGAAAAGATGGTATGGCGTTAAAATAGCGTAGTAAGTATTTTTACCCATATTTACCTTCATTAGCCCATATTTAAGTATCTGTAATGAATTAAGATTTTTATGATATTCTGAAACGAAGTTATACAAATTCCAAAAGTTTGTATTTCACGTGGCGTTGGGACATTTTGAAAAATTTTTGACCACTTTTGACCAATCAGACAAATTCTCGAGACGTCGAGAAATTTTTCTCTGCAAAAATTTTTGATGATAATGTTTGGATCTACACTGACAACTATGATGAGACATCAAATAGTTTAATTAATTCAACCTAACGAAACGTGACTTAATCTAACTGAACTTTACGTAACCCATACACTTACATTTATGTTTCTCAGTGGTGTAGTGGTTAGCATTGCTGACTACGAATCCATCGGCCTCGGGTTTGATTCATGGTGACGGCAGCCGGTGTGCAGCTAACCCAGCTGTTCATCCTTCCACACAATAAAAATTGGTTGGTAGATAAATGGGTACCCTGGGTAGCCTTGTGGTTAAGACGCTGGGCTGCTAATCGGAAGGTCGTGAGATCTAGTCCGGGCTAGGTCTTTGTAGTTTTTGACCTCCCGTGGTAGGTCGTGAGATGTAGTCCGGGCAAGGTCTTTGTAGTTTCTGACCTCCCGTGGTAGGTCGTGCTTAGAATTTCACGTTAAGCTGTAGGTCTAAGGTGGAGCAACAAGCTTGACCTTCGTCAGAATGAACAATTCGGGCGGAAGCAAAACCAAGGTTAACCAAGGTATGTTTTGTAGACGATAAAAATCGAATAAAGTATTTCTCGACACCATTTCGATTAATTGCTTTTTTTTTTTTTTTCCATGGAATTTAAGTGTAATTTTCCGTATTGAAACTATTAAAATTTATTAATTTCTAAAAGTGGTGTAAAAGTTAAGACACGAAGTTAGATTTTAATTTTATATCTACAACTTCTGTATCAATAATACTTACAATGTTTTATTTCAAATTATATATATATATATATATATATATATATATATATATATATATATATATATATATATATATATATATATATATATATGCACTAAAATCACAAAATAACACGTGATCTTATTAATAAGCAAACAACCACAGGGAAAAGGAAACACGAAGTCCGAGCGCTTTCGTGATATATTCACATTATCAAGGAGGAACAGAAAATATTTTCTGTTCCTCCTTGATAATGTGAATATATCACGAAAGCGCTCGGACTTCGTGTTTCCTTTTCCCTGTGGTTGTTTGCTTTATATATATATAATATATATATATATATATATTATATATATATATATATATATATATATATATATATATATAGTCATGCGGTTTGCTTCTACAGAGCTTCAATTTAATATTTAGGAGAAATCCAATGACAAGGAGGAATGTAAATGCCATGAAAAGTCTTCTTTAATGCGCAACGTTTCGAGCAATACGCTCATTTATTTATTGATTCTAATTTCATATTGTTATTATCTAGCCTGATGATGAGCGTATTGCTCGAAACGTTGCGCATTAAAGAAGACTTTTCATGGCATTTACATTCCTCCTTGTCATTGGATTTCTCCTAAATATTATAATATATATATATATATATATATATACCTTATGAACCTTATGTTGTTTCGTGTGTTGGTCTCTCTTCACACGGAGGTCAAGCTGGTGGCCCCGCCTCTAGGTTTGGCCTGGTGGAGGAGCGAGTTACTTTCTTGCGCTCTCCACCGTACATAGCCAGGCACGCCCGGCTCATCTGGTACTGTCCTGAGCCAGGCATCCAGTCTTTTCTTGAAGACTTCAACTTTGACCCCCGTTACGTTTCTGAGGTCCTTAGGAAGCTGGTTGAAAAGTCTTGGCCCCCTGACAACCAAGCTATTTTCCTTCAGGGTTGAGGAGGTCCCTTGTCGTGCTTTTAATTTGGGAACACTACACATTCTGCCTTTCCTATTTTCCAGTGGTGTTTGAATGGTAATTGGGTTTAGTTTTAGGTTTGGTACCAGTTTTTCGATCATTTTCCATATGGAGATTATGATGTACCCCTCTCTTCTTCTTTCCAGTGAGTACAGATTTAGTTTACGTAGTCTTTCCCAGTAGTTGAGTTCTTTGCAGCCATCAATCTTGGCTGTGAAATGCCTTTGCGTTTCTTCTAGTTTATTAGTTTCTTCCTTTTTATATGGGGACGTCAAAACTGAGCAGTATTCAAGTTTTGGTATAATCAGTGTTTTTAGTAGGGGAATCATTACTGTCCTGTCCCTTCTCTTGAACGTTCTTAGAACCTGTCCGGCGACTCTTTTTGCTTTATTTATCGCTATCTGATTTTGTGTTTCGAATTTCGCATCATCTGTCATTATTATCCCTAGATCAATCGCTTTCATGCTTCTCTGAATTTCCTGTCTATCTGGAGCATAATATGCAGTCTGTTTAAGTTCTTCTTTTCTACCATATCTCAAGAGCTGAAATTTCTCGGCGTTGAATGACATGTTGTTGTCTTCTGACCATTTGTATATTTTGTTATATATATATATATATATATATATATATATATATATATATATATATATATATGATACACACAGACCGTGCATGGAACAAGGAACTCTTCAAAGAAAATTAAATCCACTATAGTCTGAATAAGTAATGATAAATGACAAATACTATAATAAATGCAAAAAAACTTCTTTTTTCTACGTGAAACTCAAAATATGAAAATAAAAACCCACTCTAATTGACGAGTTTATTTCCACAAAGTTTCGATGCCCACTGGCATCCTCCTCGGGTGGATACAGAAAAACGAATTAACCAAAACAAGAGGGAAAACAGAACAAGAAGATGGTTTTAAATTTGTGTGAATGTACTTATAAGCAGGTCCCTTTAATGAAAATGCCCTTCCGGTGTCGGGAGAACGGCATCTAACCTAGGTGTGAATTTCTTAACGGTCCCTGAACTGTTTTCCCTCTTGTTTTGGTTCATTCGTTTTTCTGTATCCACCCGAGGAGGATGCCAGTGGGCATCGAAACTGTTGTGGAAATAAACTCGTCTATTAGAGTGGGTTTTTATTTTCATATTTTGACCACGTAGAAAAAAGAAGTTTTTTTTGCATTTATTATAGTATTTGTCATTTACCATAGGATGTCTCAGAAGTCGCGCACCATTGGCTAATGGAGCTTCATTCAATTTAATTATTTTAAGATAGCTTTTTGATTAACTGTACATACTATTAATTTTATTATTCGAACATATATTGTAATTAAACATCACTTATAAACCATTTCGACTCGTAAACCTTTGAAGAACAACTACAAGGGAAAAGTATAACGGACTTCGACTTTACGACAGATGATATTACACAAGCTATAGGGAAACTAAAAGCGCACACAGCGTCAGACCGGACAAATGGAATGCCATACTGATCAAAAACTGCAAGAATGCAATCGCTGAGCCCCTATATTGGATATGGAGACGATCACTAGACACGGCGGGAGAAATACCGGACATCCTGAAGAGCGCGAACATAGTCCCAATATATAAAGGAGGAGATCGATCCGAGGCCAAAAACTATAGGCCAGTGTGTCGCTTACATCTCATCTCACTAAAATATTTGAAAGAATAGTTAGATAGAAAATCTGACTTTTTGGAAACTCAGAAAAAATTCAATGATAACCTACATGGGTTTCGGTCAGGCAGATCATGCCTATCACAACTAATGGAACACTGAACAACATTTTTGATGTACTGGAAAGTAATAGCGTTCGAAAAGCGTTCGAAAGTGTGACCATGAAATCATAATACATAAACTGAAATATATGGGAATAACAGGAAAAGTAGGGAAATGGATATATAATTTCCTTAATGAGCGGCGGCAAGTCGTTACAGTACAAGGAATATCTTTATCAGAATCAGAGGTCCTCAGCTCAGTACCACAAGGAACAGTATTAGCTCCACTACTCTTCATAATCATGCTAACTGACATAGATGAGGACGTTACCAGAGACAGCACAGTAACATCCCTTGCCGATGACACAAAGATCAATAGAAAAATAAGAAACCCAGGAAGATACAGGATCTCTACAAACAGACATGAACAGAATCTACAAGTAGACGGAAGACAACAATATGAAGTTTAACACTAAGAAATTTCAACTGTTACGGTACGGAAAAAGGGAGGACCTAAAATCCATAGAATACTATACCCCAAATGGACAGGAAATTCAGAGAAATTCTAAAGCAAAAGATTTAGGGGTTGCAATGACTGATGATGCGAAATTTGAAACACAAAATAAGATAGCAGTAAACAGAGTAAAGAGAATAACTGGGCAGATACTGAGAACCTTTAAACGAAGGGATAGGAATATAATGATTCTTCTACTGAAAGCACTGATCATACCCAAATTGGAATACCGCTCGGTCCTAACCTCCCCATATAAAAAAGAAGACATCAGACAGCCAGAAGGGATCCAGAGAAGCTTCACAGCCAAGATCAAGGGGTGCAAAGAACTAAATTACTGGGAAAGGTTACTCGAATTAAACCTATATTCACAGGAAAGGAGAAGAGAGAGAGAGACCATTATTTACACTTGGAAAATAATGGAGAAACTAGTCTCTAATCTTACTCTGAACCCTGTAACTCTCCAAACAACAATGGAAAGTAGAAAAGGAAGACTGTGTCGTGTTCCCAAATTAAAGGCTAGACAGGGAACGTCCTTAGCCCTGAAAGAAAATAGTTTTGTTTTGAGAGGACCAAGGCTGTTTAATCAGCTGCCCAATGACCTAAGGAACACGAGTGGTGTTGCGGTGGACATCTTCAAAAGAAGATTAGACGCCTGGCTCAGAACAATCCCCGATGAACCGGGCGTACCTGGTGTGAGGTGGAGAGTACAAGAAACCAACTCACTGCTTCACCAGGCCAACTCGAGTGGAGTGGGCGACAAGCTTGACCTTCGTGAAATGAGGAATTGTCGCACGGAACATTTGAAAGGTTGAAAGGAAAGGTATAAGGAGTAAGAGCCTAAATTAGTGCGTTAGTTGTGTTGAAAAGGTGATTATGAAGTATGTAATTTTATCGAGGAAAGACTGTCGTTTAATTCTGGATTTAATTTCCTGATAAAGAGGGATTCTAAAATTTTGAGATCAAGCGAATTAGAAGCAGACGACAAAATCTTAAAGGTTCTTACTCCTTTCCTTTCTCTCCAGTTCTCATTTGCAACTCTTACCATCCAGGTTAGTCCTTTTAAATTTTAGTTTATTCCGTTTTATTTTTAATAGGTTTGACTTTTATTGTTTTGTCGTCTTGCAATCCAGAAATTTTTTTAAGCTATTTTTTAACTATTTTGCTTATTGTATTAGGTTTTATAACTATGTACAGTATATTTTTCTTACATTTTTTACTTTTGTTTCTTTAGTTATATTATTGATTTTTTTTTATGCTTTCATTTAGTCACTGAAGATGGCCCCTGAGTGGACCGAAACGTTTGGCTAATAAATGTTGAGAGTCGTATCTCTTGTCTTTATATTCCTATTAGCCTTAATGTGTTCATGATTATATATATATATATATATATATATCTTAATATATATATCTTAATATATATATCTTAATATATATATCTTAATAATGAACACATTTCCTTATCTTTTGAAATTTGCTCATCGTCTCGGAACCGTTTGAAAGTTTTTTGCTAAAGTTCTTATCGAGTCTGTGCCTCAGTAACCTATCGTGTCAGTAATATTTCTTAATAAACGATGTAAAAGTCTCGAGTGAAACACTTAAAGGAACTCGCTCCGAACCTTATTAAAGCAAAGTTGAGAAATCGTGAGATTGGGAGTGCCTAGAAGTGCCTAAGAGTGTCTTCAAGAGCCACCAATCCTTTGCTTTTCCAGGAATACGAATGAAAGAAAGGTTAAAAATGATACCAAATTTTTAAACTTTTACCTTTAAAACTAATAATAATAATATATATACTGTATATATATTATTATTATTATTATTATTATTATTATTATTAGAGGGAGAGGAATCGGATGCACACTGAAGAAATGTTGGTATTTTTCATTGAGAATTATTTGTTTAATAATAATAATAAATAAGGTTACAAATTTTTTGTACATTAACTTCCTGAAAAAAACAAAAATTACTGAAGATAAGTTATTTACACAATTCAAAGGGAACCTTTAGATATTTCCTCGATATTGTTTTTCATCGGGACTAATAATAACCTACTGTAATCTAATCTAAGCCCAAAAGGACTTGTCGATTAAATGACACGTTCACGAGATAGCGTTAGCCATTTGTTAGGCCGTCTCTTCGTTCAGTTACTCTTTAGTACGAAATGGCTCATTGAGAGAACTTACTACCGCTTAAATTGAGGAATCCCAGAATTAACTTTAACTTAACCACACCCCTTTTCCCATTACGGCCCATCGTGGTCTCTATGACTGCGTCTTTTAAATTTTCCATTTTCCCATGTGCAGTGTTGTGCAACCCCCACTGCATAGTTTTGGATTCGAATTCCCGCCAATCATTACGGGAAATTAAAGGAACCCCCAGTCCACTCACGGCGAAGAAGGGGGAAAACAACCCCAAACTTCTTTATTATTTATTATTATTATTATTATTATTATTATTATTATTATTATTATTACACCCACAACATTTAAATGCACAAATTGCACGTGGCCAGGTATCATACACTTAATTACAGGAGTGGGAGGTAAGCGAGACATTATATTCCTAGTTCATTTAACAAATGCGAAATACGACCGAGAGTTTATTGGACACTTTTATAAATACCTTCGTTGTATGTACACTGCGTTCGCACTTATTAAGCAGATTACATTTTTTCCAATGTTTTCAAAAGTTTTTCCCCAATTTCAATGAAATTTGTAGCAAATAATCACTATATATAGCAGCATTGATGGTATTCATTTCGATAAAATATTTTGATAATTAAAATAATGATCTCATTTTATTGAAAAATATGTAAAATATTGTGTTCCGAATTATTAAGCAAGTATTCTATTTACGGATCTAAATGGTGAAAATGGGTAAGAAGAAGGATTTAACATTAACTGAGAAAAGAAAAATAGTCAAGTTACTCGCTGAAAATATAAAATCTATTGAAATTGCGAAGCATTTTGGCAGAGCTTATCGAACTGTAAACAAGTTTGTAGCGGAGGGTACCAAACTGAGGCAGCGAAGTGATAAAGGAGCTATAAGAAAAGTGACAAGGCGGCAGATATCTGTAATCAAGCGCAAATTGCAAAGCATCCATTGTCCTCAAGTGAAGAGGTTTTTGAGCAGGCTGGCATACATAATGTACCAAGAACATCTCGATATGGAATCCTCCAAACAATTGGCAAGACGTGTAAACCTACGATTCAGTCACCATTAACACCCAGGTACAAGAAGCAACGTGTTGAATGGGTGCGTCAGTACGTGAAAACAGATTTTAATACTGTATTGTTAACCGATGAATGAAGAGCAACCTTTCAGGGATCTGATGGTTGGTCAAGAAGATGGATTGCTAAGGGTCAATCTCTACCATGGAATGAGGTTTTCTTTTAGAAAGTTTGTGTAAGACTGGGCATTCATTTTTACACCATCAGGTACTCTGTATGGGACAGTTACTTCATTGCCTATCAATCCTGCCCAAAACATGACACTACCTCTACCTTGTTGGCGTCTTAATCTCGATGGTAGAAATTGGCTCTCAGCAATCCATCTTCTTGATCAAACATCAAGTCCCTCAAGGGTTGCTTTTCATTCATCGGTGAACAATACAGTATTAAAATCTGTTTTCACGTACTGACGTGCCCATTCAACACGCTGCTTCTTGTACCTGGGTGTTAATGGTGACTGAATCGTAAGTTTACACGTCTTGCCAATTGTTTGGAGGATTCCACATCGAGATGTTCTTGGTACATTATGTATGCCAGCCTGCTCAAAAACCTCTTTACTTGAGGACAATGGATGCTTTGCAATTTGCGCTTGATTACAGATATCTGCCGCCTTGTCACTTTTCTTATAGCTCCTTTATCACTTCGCTGCCTCAGTTTGGTACCCTCCGCTATAAACTTGTTTACAGTTCGATAAGCTCTGCCAAACTGCTTCACAATTTCAATAGATTTTATATTTTCAGCGAGTAACTTGACTATTTTTCTTTTCTCAGTTAATGTTAAATCCTTCTTCTTACCCATTTTCACCATTTAGATCCGTAAATAGAATACTTGCTCAATAATTCGAAACACAATATTTTACATATTTTTCAATAAAATGAGATAATTATTTTAATTATCAAAATATTTTATCGAAATGAATACCATCAATGCTGCTATATATAGTGATTATTTGCTACAAATTTCATTGAAATTGGGGAAAAGCTTTTGAAAACATTGGAGAAAATGTAATCTGCTTAATAAGTGCGAACGCAGTGTAGTACCATTCACCGAACCAAGAAGTTAACCTGTTAAGCGTCACATTTTTACTTTTATACCTACCGACAGACCATATAACTCGTTGATGACGTGTAAGAGGTCAAAGATTCTTTACGAGAAGTAGAAAAAGTTTTTTTT
The DNA here is from genome assembly GCA_023014485.1 of Bathynomus jamesi. Taxonomy (NCBI): domain Eukaryota; kingdom Metazoa; phylum Arthropoda; class Malacostraca; order Isopoda; family Cirolanidae; genus Bathynomus; species Bathynomus jamesi. The sequence goes on from JAJOZX010003924.1 coordinate 26,826, forward strand.
TTACATTGTGTGTCAAGTCAAGGTAAACCTAAATATTCTTCAGTCAGTTACAACTTTTTTTTCAATCGTAACTACTTTCATGCCTTGTTTTTATGCACTTATTTTTATTATTAATAAACTCGAATTTGTTTAGTTATCTTGCTTCTACAGGGTGTCCCATAAGTCCAGCATCATAGGAGAAATTCATATTTTTCTATTTCTACAAACCATAATTCATATTTTTCTTATGCTCGGGATGCCAACTTCCCGTCCACCATTCTGTTCAGTGACGAGGCTGTTTTTTATGGAAATGGTGAGGTAAATCGACAGAACACCCGCTACTGGTCTCAAAACAACCCTCACTGGTATACCTCTTCAAAGGAACAAGGTGCATCTCGGGTGATGGTATGGTGTGCCATTTGGAAGGATCGCATCATAGGCCCCCTCTTTTTCGATGAACATGTCACTGGAGGCACCTACCTACGTATGCTCAAGGAAGAAGCATTTCCCAGTGTCTTGAACGAAGAAGGAAATTTCCCAACATGGATCCAGCAAGACTGCGCTCCTTCACATTACAGCACCCAAGTAAGGGAATACCTGTACCATCAATTCTCTGGTCATTGGATAGGACGTCGAGGGCCTGTGGAATGGCCAGCTAGAAGCCCGGATCTCACGCCACTAGATTTTTATCTCTGGGGCCACTTGAAAGCGTTGGTATACGCAGAGAAAATTAGGAGTGTTGAACATTTGCGGCAGCGCATTATTGGGGCATGTAACACCATTACTCCTGACATCATTCACCGTGTGCTTGCTGACTGGGTATCACGTCTGAATTTGTGTATTGAAAACAATGGTAGACATATTGAGCACGTTCTGTAAATAAAAGCTTTTGTTTTGCCTTTTTTTTATTATTTTTCCTATGATGCCGAACTTATGGGACACCCTGTAGAACATCTCGTGGCTCGATCAGTTAAGGTGCCACCCGGCGATGTTGACACTCCTTTGAGTCTTGGGTTCGAACCCCGGTGCTACCTAGAGTTGGGCGGTTGTCTTTTCTGTATCTTACGTCACGAAGCGTCGGGCCGGTCACCCCCTATTTAATTGCCTCGGGCTAAGGTAATCCATACTCGGGTACTCCTCATTTCCTTTCGGTGGGGGGGGGGGAGATATGGAGGTTAACTTAGCTGTTATCTAACTTCTTAGCTTAATTGCATGCCATATTTCCATTATATGAACAAACATATTTATAAATTTTTATACCTTTAACGGATTCGAGCCACTTTCCCTACGATGTTCCATCACCCTGTATATACAGTTTCGGAAAAAAGTTCGGCTAGAAACTTTCAAAAAAGCACAAAAATCTACTGATCAATAATGATTGGATTTTGTTTCTGAAATTTTATTATTGTTACCAGAAGGAATAAAGTATACAATTTTTTTTTTTTTTACCAATTTGTAATTTTTTATGCTTTTTAGAAATTTCGTTTTCAAACACTTTTTTTCACCCCATAACTGTACGAAGTGTTCTCATATGCCATTCAGAGTTGACTTTATTTGATATGAATAGCGCAGCGGGAGAAGGGATAAACCAGAAAATCTAGTCAGAAAATGGGATATCTGTCAATTGGAGGACGGAGGTGATAGAGGGAAGAATAAGGTGTACACCTTTTCAAACAGAAAACGCATTTTGCCGATTTTGTAGCTTATCCCCTTCTCCCACTGCGCTTCTCGTTATTTCGTATTAAACGTTTTTCTCGTCATAATTGTTTGTTGGTTTTGGTTTAAAAGCAGTCGAAATAATGAACATCCTGATGGAAAAGTGACGCAGTTTGAAAGACTGTTTGTACTATAAAGCATACTCATTATTTTATTATATATATATATATATATATAATATATTATATATATATATATTATATATATATATATACATATGAAAATGTTTATTGGCAGACTATAGTCCAAACGGCAGGATTCATGGATAGCTTGGATAATCGGGTTGGTTGATTTTTTATTTCTTTGCATTAGACTGTATTGAGCACGTATTGTTACCTCCGGGAAGCTCGAGACATTGCAGGTAGCAAACATTTGCGAAGCTGAGCAACTCGGGGGTAATTTATGTACAAGTCTAAAAGACCTGTTGTACATCAAATTTAGGGTTCTGCCAGAACCTTTTTTATAATTCACCCAGAGTTGCTGTCCGTATATATTACTGCAGAAAGTATGAAAGAGAGTGTCTTTAGCTTCACTTGTACAGAATCGAAAGTTCCTATGATCATATTCGCTTTAGCACACGGGCTTCGAGATTGTTTTTTCATATCCGAGTCATCACTCAAGGAGCTAGTAATAGTTTGACCCAAATACTTACTCTTGTACTTCGTCAATTACTTTACCATTCTTTTTAAACCTTATATCAGCGGACTGATTACAGCTTTTAGGATGAAATTGCATAACCTTAGTTTTTGTAACATTAAAAAGAATACCATGTTTCTGCGAATACACTTCGCAGACTTTTAGTAGCCGATCCAGACCTTTAACAGAGGGACTTGTTAACACCATATCATCGGCATAAACTAAGTTATTTATCCTTGTGTTATCTATACAACATCCCACTGTTGCATCATTAAGTGAAGCAATTAATCCGTCAATATACACATTAAACAGCATTGGGGAGAGCAAGGAGCCTTGTCTCACCCCGCAAGAGGAGCCAAAACACTCGGATAGTACATTGCCCCACCTAACAGTGAAAGATTGGTGGGAATACCAAAATTTCAATACATTTAATATGTACATGGGGACCTTCCTGTCTTCTAGTTTTTCAAATAAAATATTGTGGTTCACCCTATCATATGCCTTACTTATATCTAGGAAACAGCTATAAATAGTTGAATTGCTGTCAATGTATTTATATATTGTTTCTTTAAGTACATGGATACACGGGTCAGTTGAGTGGGACCTTTTAAAACCAAACTGATTAGATGTCCATAGGAAATCATTTAATCGGAGTAACAAGAGTTTTTCTAGTAGTTTCGAGAAGCAGGAAGCGACAGCAATAGGCCTGTAATTATTTCTGGACAGAATGCCTCCGTACTTATTTTTGACCAGGGGCAAGATATATACCCTCATGAACTCTGCAGGGATATAGCTATGAGCAAGCATGGCTGATAGGAGCAATGATATATGCAGACATACTACGTCATTGGCATATTTTAAGTGCTCATTCGATAAGTCATATATATATATATATATATATGATACACACAGACCGTGCATGGAACAAGGAACTCTTCTAGGATAATTAAATCCACTATAGTCCGACTAAATAATGGTAAATGACAAATACTATAGTTTTTCTTTTTCATGATGCAAGCCCACGTCAGGCTAGCATCATCAAAAAGAAAAACTATAGTATTTGTCATTTACCATTACTTATTTGAACTATAGTGGATTTAATTATCCTAGAAGAGTTCCTTGTTCCATGCACGGTCTGTGTGTATCATAAAAAACCTCAGGGAACCATTCTGAGTTCATTCCTATATATATATATATACAGGGTGGGCCGTAAGTTTCCATACATAGGAAAAATAAACATTTTTTTATGGACAACCATTTTTATTTATATAATATGCTCTACATGGTTGCCATTGTTTTGAAAACACATTTCAATACGTGTTCCCCACTGTTGATGAACACGCATTAGCACAGTTGACGTTATGCTTGTAATGGCGTTGGTGATACGTTCCTTTAGATGATTTATGTCTCGTATCTTTTCCTGATACACCATGGCCTTCAAGTGCCCCCAAAGATAGAAATCATACAGTGGTGGGCGCGGTACCAAAATTTGGGGGTGCGTTACGCGGTACTGCGGTACCTCAGCATGCCCAGTGCGTTACGCGGTACTGCGGTACTTTTTCAGGTCCCCCTGGTGCGTTCCGCGGTACTGCGGTACTGCACACAAGAACAACAAGTAATAGCACATATTTTCAGAAATTGCATATCGGCGATTTCGCACCTGAGCTTTCTGCCATAATGGCTAAAAATCGATCTTTGTCACAGAAATGTAACACACGTGCAACCGGCTCAAAAGCAAGCACTGCACTGAGGCGTTGTGATAGGATGGCAACGTAACATGTTCTGAACGAAAACTTAACGTGTCTAGAGTTAGGCTGATGCAACACACGCAGCATTCGTCTTACTGTACTCCTGTAATAAGGTTTACTTCAAAAAAAGTGTTAATTTTTTGAAAAGTCGTGTTTGTCGGTACCGCGGAAAGTACCGCGGGAAATTTGAATGCGGTAGCGGTACTGCTGTACTTTCAGCGATCCTTTGCGGTACTGCGTTATGTGGTACCGGTTTGGTAGTGCGGTAGTACCGCAGTACCGCAAAAAATACCGCAAGTGCCCAGCTTTGGAAATCAAGGGGGGTGAGATCTGGGGATCTGGGAGGCCACTCCACAGGACCACGCCGACCAATCCAAGCATCCGGAAACTGCTGATCCAAATACCGACGCACGTGAAGACCATAATGAGGTGGAGCTCCATCTTGCTGGAAGTAAACTCGGAAGTTACCTTCCTCGTTTAGCAGGGATGGGAAAATCTCTTCTTGCAACATGTTAAGATACCTTTCGGCATTAAGATTTCCACTGACAAAAATTGGTCCAATAATTCTGTCACCCCATATCCCGGCCCACACCATCACTTTACCGGCACCTTGCATCTTCGTCGGACTCAGCCAGTTAGGGTTAGCATTACTCCAATAACGTATGTTTTGCCGATTAACCTCTCCATTGACGTAAACATTTGCTTCATCAGTAAACAAGATCTTACACGCATATTCTTAGGGTATCTGAAACATAAAAACAAACGTTTAATTTTTCCTATGTATGGAAACTTACGGCCCACCCTGTATATATATATCATTTGAGATAAGAGTTTAACACCGAAACTATAAATTCAGTTTTTTAAGCCGTGCAAATTATAAAATACGAACGCACAGAGGGTTGACAAAAGTAAATAGACATCACGATAATTGTGCTCAAGAATGTAATGGTAAAACCGGGGACTTCGATATACCTGGACTGCGCACGCAGACACTTTGGTTCAGAGTGGCGGGCCAGAGGAGGCCTAGCCTCGTTTGGCCCAAAATGTGAATACTTTGCAAAAATGGGTAAAACATGTCTAATCGATATATGTTTAACGTGTGTGTGTGTGTTTATATTGTATTGTGTATTTGTGTGTATTCAAATTGCATTGAAAGACGTTTTGGTTGGTACCGACAACTAAATGACCAGTGCTAATTATTATGCCAGTGTAAGACAATTCCTTGAGGCGGAAAAAACAATAAGACTTAAAAGTTTAATAAAATTCTCCAACTTCAGTAGTATGTCAGAAATAAAAGATGTGTTTGAAGGGAGCAATTGTGCTAAGGAACAGCAAATAGGTACTGATGCTTTGGTACTTCTTGAAAGCATTGAGTTTCAAATTGAATTAGAAAGTGTTTCATCTGACGACAATGCAATTCTATTTTATATTTCTGGGTACATTGCCAGATCAATCAAAAAGACACTAAAATGCTCTTCTTGCTGTCAACTTCTTGTCAAAGATGACACAATCTTCAAAGATAATTCTTTGAGATCACAAATCTTAGGATTCGAAAATCCTAGGGAAGTTTTTGTTAAAATTTTTGTTGAGAAGATGGCAGAAAATGAAAACACACAAACATTATGTAATATTAAATGTGACAATGGTCATAACTTCAAAAAGTGTGTTGAAAAAGTTTCCCAAACAATATTTAATATTGGTGCATAAAATTATCTTAGTGAAGTGAACAGCCAAATTCACGCAGAACGGAAAAGAAAGCCGGCTACTAAGGATGATAAACAATCACCAAGTGTAAAAAAGATTGCTAAATTGCAATCTGATAAAATGTAATTACAAATGTAAGTTGCATTTTTTATTAAAATTAGTGATCTTAAATTGTTTTTTGTTAAAATGTTCCGTTTTTGCAATATAGTTCAAAATAATAATATTGACATAGGTGTGTCCGGGGACTTCGATACCCCTCCCCCCTTAAGCAATGTTGAGTGGCTAGAATGTTATTTTTTGCTCTTAGGTATGGTTAAAAACATGGTAGGAGTCCATTATAACATATTTTTTAACTTATTTGCAATCTTTCGATTTTGAACCCTAGACCTCCTCTGGCCCATGTATATCGAAGTCCCCGGTAAAACTCATCAGTGGAATACTAGAACGTGTGTCAGCTTTGCATAATGGAAAGGGGAAAATAACACCATTCTAAATATATTCATTCAGTATATGTTGTTGTTTATTGATTTTTACCATCGAATGAAAAACTATGGAAAAAAACGAGTGTTTATTTACTTTTGTCAATCTTCTGTACAGGGTGGCGCAAAAGTCGCGCATCATAGGAATTTTCAATGTTGATTATAATATATTATTTTTTTTCTTTTAGGTAGGGGATGGCTGCGAAATTAACAATAGACGAGAGAAGATGAGCTTGGTTTTAATGTATGAAATACCAGGTACTACAAATCGATGAATCGGTACAGAATTAAATTCTGTACCGATTCATCGATTTGTAGTACCTGGTATTCTGTGTATTAAAACGAAGCTCACCCTCTCTCGTCTATTAATAATTTCGCAGCCATCCCCTACCTAAAAGAAAAAAATAATATAGTCAACACTGAAAATTCCTATGATGCGCGACTTTTGCGTCACCCTGTATATTTGTATATTAAAATTATTTGTGAAGGATTTAGAATATATTTCGTAAAGTTGGTTCGTTACCATTTGAAATTTCTAGTTAGCATTGCCAGTTCAGAACACTCAAATAAATTTATCAAAACTAACTTCTATCAGACAAATATAAATATATAATATAAAGGCGAGATTCCTTTTGAAGTATTGCTGGAGTTACTCGTAAAGTCTCTTTTCGAGTCAGTTTTGAAAAATTTGAGTTATTTTTTAATGTTCATTTTAAGAGAGAAAATGCCACATTTATATGGTCAGATAATTTGCAATATATGAGTCATTCATTAGTTGGGAGAATGTGGTTTAATCGAGTTCATCACAAATGTTGCAGTAAAAACCCAGACATTGCCATTTACTCGAGATTCAGATTAACTTTTTCGTTCGTTTAATAAAAGTGTTATTGATTTGGAACTTGTAATTTTTTTTTTTTTTTAAATGAAACTCGTTGGGTGGCCAAGAGAGGGATGTGAAATGAACTTTTCTAATTTTTAGATTTAATTAAAGTATTATAAGGCTTGATTTTGGCACACACACACACACACACACACACACACACACGTCTCACTTGACTTAACACATTTCTAGTTTGATATTAGCCAGCCGTCTTGCAGAATTTTTATGTTTCATTGGGTTTTCTGCAATATAAAGATTAAGCGTTCCAGCAGTCGTATTTAATTTTAGGAATAAGCGGTCTTATAAAGATACATTACTCGCCTCCTCTGTATTTTAGCTTATGATTAATCACTAATACTGAAATTAATATATTTCGTGTCATTTCTTCCAAACTATAATAAAGATTGAATGGCTTTGTCATTTTTTACTCCATTTGCGAGGAAAAAGACATCTATAACGTAAGGGTTCAATATACTGTACTTCTCTCTCAATGTTTCTGCATGGTTTTCCATCAACCTATTCAATATATTCTTTCGAGCAGACATCCTCGAAACAGAAGTAATCTTATTTTTTTATTTTTTTTTTTGTTATTTGTATTTTCATAATATATTTCGTTGAACAATATTTCGTTGAACAATATTTCGTTGAACAATATTTCGTTGAACAATATTTCGTTGAACAATATTTCGTTGAACAATATTTCGTTGAACAATATTTCGTTGAACAATATTTCGTTGAACAATATTTCGTTGAACAATATTTCGTTGAACAATATTTCGTTGAACAATATTTCGTTGAACAATATTTCGTTGAACAATATTTCGTTGAACAATATTTCGTTGAACAATAGCTTATTCTTTGTCGCCAATTTCTTTGTTGAATATCTGAAGAAAAAATAACGCCTTGATCGGTTTTATTATTGGGAAAAAAAAAATTTCATATTATAGAAGCGTTTAAAAGGGGAGATTATAACAGTTTTTTTATGAAGTCTGTCTTTATTGTATTAAACTAGTGTGCAGTTTCTGAAGGTGCATGCAAGTGTATGTAGCGAAGTAAATATTTACGAATCATGGTATACAAGTTTGTACGCTATATGAAGACTTTAATTTTGGCACTTTTACACACACACACACACACACACACACACACACACACACACACACGGTCGGGTAGCCCAGTGGTTAAGATACTGGGCTGCTGAGCTGGAAGTAGGGGGGAGCCCGGTTTGGACTTTGTGATTTCCAACTTCCTTGGCAGGTTGTGGTTCGGATTCCACATTAAGCTGTAGGTCCAAGGTGGGGCAACAAGCCCGACCTACGTTAGAATGAACAAATCGTTAGAAAGTGGAAACCAGAATTTTATACACACACACGCACGAAGTCCAATCACTAATTTTGCGGAATTGGTTAATTAAAGACAGAGCAATGATGATTCCGCGAATTTATTGACTGAACCTCGTGTATATGGAAAACGAGCTTACCACTGCAGCTGATAAAGGTATCGATGGTGATACTCCAAACAGTAGAAAACGCCATCTTCCCTCGGCCCTCATTTTTCCCATTTAATTCTCGTTAGGGAGAAGACTACTCCCGTTTCTATTTTGTACGACTGAGTATTTCTTTTTTTAATGGACGATTTCTGAAAAAAGTTAACACAGAAACGAAATTTTTGAAAAGCATAAAAAATTATTAATAAATAATGATTAAGTTCTCTCGAAATTTTATTACTATCGCCAAGAAGGATAAAATATTCACAGAAAAACCAATTCTTATTTTTTTGTGCTTTTTAAAAGTAATTTCACTTCTAGGTGAATTTATTTTTTTCACCCAAAACTGTTCGTATGAAGACGTTACTTTTGCTGTAAAAGTTTGACGTTTGCCTTTTATGAAAGTATTTTGTATTCGGTACGTTTTCATAATTGCACTGTTTCAACACTGGGTTTATTTAATAATATATATATATATATATATATATATATATAATATATATATATATTATATATATATATATATATATATCACGTCATCCCATAAGTAATGTCATTTTTTAGATCGGAATTTTGAAGGACAAAAAAAAAAAACCAACAAACTTTTTAATCTAGTATATATTTTCATCGGAATCAATGACACTGCCAACGTCGTAGAAGCTTTTCAATGCCATGTTTATAAAATTCAGGCGGTTTTGAGGCAAAAAACGTACAAAGACTGGTGTGCAGGTCATCTAAAGAAGTATACTGTTTCTCGTCAAGATAGTTTTGCAGACTCCTGAAGAGATGATAATCTGAAGGCGCAAGGTCTGGAGGATGTGAAAGTTTTTCCCACCCACCACCACAATTTTTTCAGAAGTGATCCGAGCGGTATGAGGACGTGCGTTGTCGTGGTAGAACACGATTCCTTTCCGATTAACCAAAGAAGGTCTCTTTTCTTTTAGTGCAGTGTTCAATCGATCCAGTTGTTGACAGTAGACTTGAGCGGTGATTGTTTGGTTGTGTGGTAAGGTTTCAAAGTGTATTACACCACCTTTATCCCACCAAACACTAAGCAACACCTTCCGAGGGTGAAAATTTGGTTTTGGCTGTGGTGTCGCTGGTTCTCCGGCACAAACCCACTGTCGACGGCGCTTAAGATTTTGGTACAGTATCCAGTTTTCATCACCAGTCACTAAACGGTGCAAAAACGGATCTTGGAGTTCACGGGAATGAAGAGCTGTGCTAATGTTTACCCGCACCCTCAGATTGTCGACCGACAATTCATGTGGCACCCATTTTCGTAATTTAGGCACTTTCCCGAGTTGTTGCAAATGTCGATGGATGGTGGACGGGGATGAATTGAGTTTCTGGGTCAATTCTTCGACAGTTGTTGAACAGTCTTCTTCAAGTGCGGCTAACAGCAGGTCATCATCAAACTCAGCAGGGCGTCCAGAGCGTGCTGCATCTGTCATACAGCAGTCACCATTCCTAAACTTTTGAAACCATCTTTGACACCTCCTCACATGCAGAATATCGTTGCCATAAACATCCTGAATGTTTCGCGTTGCTTCAGTAGCACTATTCCCTTTTTTGAACTCGTAAAGCATTATATGCCTGATATGCTCTTCTGATACCGCCATGTTTATGAGGGGTTCACACAAAGCAAAACACACGTCTTCACTGGTCAAGGTCTGTAAAGTATGTAGCGAAACACGATAGATCTCCTATTAGATATAACCTTCGGAAAATTTATGCTTAAACCGAGTAGGACTAGTTTAATCTTAATCTAGCGTAAAAAACATTACTTATGGGATGACCTGATAATTAAGTCGCAGAGTAGCGAAAAAATAGCCCAATCGGGAAAAATATTTTATGGAAAAAAGTACATTGTAGCCAAAACAGGAAATATATTTTATTAAAAAAAAGTACATTTCAACAAATTTGCAGAACATAAGATATATATTTTCTTAGTCAGTTTTGAATGGCAATTCAATATATTGTACTGTTTTAACCGCGCGTGAGCGGGTGAAAAGACGAATATTAACCATGAAGACATACATTTAATAAATACTTAAGTATATGATTCTACATGAGCACCATCGGTATCTCTACAGAGTTCGAATCTGTCAGCAGCATTGCGGAACACATTTTGGAGCATGACAGGGGTTATTTTTGTAACTGCTGTTACGATACGAGCACGTAAATCTTGCAGATCTGTAACCCTCGTTTGATAGATGTTTGATTTGATAAACCCCCCGATGCAAAGAAATCCAAGGGCGTTAGGTCAGGAGATCGAGCCGCCCAGGGCCTGTGGCCTCCACGTCCGATCCACCGATTTGGAAATCGTTCATTTAGGTACTCCCGAACAATGTTTGCGTAATGACAAGATGCCCCATCTTGTTGAAAGATGACGGTGTTTAAACTGTCATCTGAATGAAGCTGGGACATTTACGTGCTCGTATCGTAACGGCAGTTACAAAAATAACCCTTGTCATGCTCCAAAATGTGTTCCGCAATGTTGCTGACAGATTCAAACTCTGTAGAGTTACTGATGGTGCTCATGTAGAATCATATGCTTAAGTATTCATTAAATGTATGCCTTCTATTATATTATTCTTGAATTTTACCCTTTTTGCTACGTTTTCACTGAAATAGGGACTTTATAAACACCCTGTGTATATATATATATACTGTATATATATATATACTGTATATATATATATATATATATATATATATATATATATATATATATATAATATATATATATATATGATACACACAGACCGTGCATGGAACAAGGAACTCTTCTGGATAATTAAATCCACTATAGTCCAAATAAGTAATGGTAAATGACAAATACAGTTTTTCTTTTTCATGATGCAAGCCCGACGTGGGCAACGGGTCTCTCGCAAAGAGGTCCCATAAATATAGCTTCCCTCACCAGCTATCTGCAAAGCAGACAGGATCCAGCTTTGGGACATGGATCTAGGGTTTAAATCCTGTCTGCTTTGCAGATAGCTGGTGAGGGAAGCTATATTTATGGGACCTCTTTGCGAGAGACCCGTTGCCCACGTCGGGCTTGCATCATGAAAAAGAAAAACTATGGTATTTGTCATTTACCATTACTTATTCGGACTATAGTGGATTTAATTATCCCAGAAGAGTTCCTTGTTCCATGCACGGTCTGTGTGTATCATAAAAAACTCAAGGAACCATTCTGAGTTCATTCCCATATATATATATATATATATGTATATGTGTATATATATATTAGGGTGGCCTTTGGTATATATAGAGAAGAATGAAAGTTGAATATTTGTTTCTCTACCCCCCCCCAAAAAAAAATTTGTTCAGTTCCTAATAAAACCCACGCGTTCAAAGTATTTTTGAAATCCAAGAATATTTAGAGGTCACCCTTGTCCGTTCAAGTTTACTCAGGCAGCTAGGTCCCCCTTCTTCAACAAGAAGTATTAGCCGGTCGGTGGCGGGGGTCTCGTGGAAGCCTACTCCACTCATTGTTGCTTGGTTCGAGGTGCAAGTGTCGTCGTCTTGCAGTACGGGAACTGCCGCCTGTGATTAGCGACAACTTAGAGGAGGAATTGCAGCTGCTCCTCTCCATGAGTCAACTTCTTGTTGAACTCTTGGATGAGAGCTACTCCTCTCTCCGTTCGGTCGTTGACCACCGCGAAGCTTTCACCGACCCTCAGAGCTTTCTTGAAGGAGTCCTCCGCCAGCCAACTCTCCCGATCTTTGTGAAGGAATTCATCCGGAATCTGGAGGCGAGTGAAGAGGGCCTTGGTGTTCCTCGTCACAAATTGCTCAAGGCCCTTCTCATCGACGAAGGCACTCGAGGCGACTCTCGGACGCTTCGGCGGATGGTCGACGGCATCTTCGTCCAAGGCTTCGACGATGAGTTTCTTCATGGCTAAAGTTACTCTGTCGTCAAAGAAGGCCATCCCCACGAGCTCCTCCGACAGGTACCAGAGGTGGTGGTGGGAAAGCTTCTTGCTGGTGGCGGTGGAAATCCCTCGATGTGGGTAACGCATCAGCTCCTTCATGAGATGGAAGTCGTTCCAGGGGGCTCCCACCGCCTGAGGAGCCGTGTTCCATGCTCTGGTGTAGATCACCACGGCAAAAACCGCGAGATCACGCACTCCTCTCTCCTCTGATGGTGTCATCCTGAACTGCTCCCGGAAGAGCCACATTTTGATCACGTATAGCTAGTGATGTGAGTCGTTTTTTATTGTGTCGTTTTTTTTGTTTTTTTTGTCGTTTTTTTTGTTTAAAACGAAGGTAGTCTGTTTTTTTTGTTTTTTTTTGTTTTTTATTGTTTTAAACTTATTCCATATTTTTTTTCCTTTAATCTAATAAGTATATTAGTATTACCTATAATTTACTATACTACCATGCTTATACGGTTATACCTAGTATATATACTATATAGTCATCTTTTAGAAAAATTGAATCACGCAAAAAGTATATAATAGAAAGGAAAAACAAACCCTCATTTTTTATATGTATATATATTTTTTAACTAGAACATAAAACATTCTTCCTCGTTTCAAACAATATACATAATTGTGATTGGCAAGAGTACCAGTATATATATTCCAGATAGAAAAGGAAAATATTCACCTTTTTTTTAACCTTTTTGTTAACCTACATTTCCATGGAAGAATCATCACTAGATTGGGTAGAGCATATATGCTAGTTTCAATATCACAGGTACTGGTATAATATCCATAATACTGGTATAAAACAATAGATATAATTGTGATTGGCAAGAATACCAGTGTATATATATATATATATGTATATATATTATATATATATATATATATATATATATATATTCCAAATAGAAAAATAAAAAAATATAAATATTCATCTCTTTCTTTAACCTTTGTGTTAACCTAATGCTGTTTAACTTTCATTATCTGATTCTATTTCCATTGAAGAATCATTATCACTAGATTGATTAAAGCAAATAGTTTCAATATCACAGGTACTGGTATTTATTGCAGATTTGGATGTTGACGAAGCCAATGTAGCACCATGTTTTACTTCACTTTCTTGGAATTTTGCATTTTGGGATATAAATACTAGCTTTGCTGCTCTGTCTGTGCTTAATTGGTTTCTTTTGGCTGTATGGATATTACTGTATGTGCTAAATGATCTCGGAGGTAATGAAAGGGCAAAATAGAGGTGTATGAGTTTGTGTAGGTATATATGTGAGTATGCATGCGTATGTATCTGGAATTCTGGATGTATGCATGTGTATGGGGTATACAATAGATATAAATGTGTATATAAGTATTTATGTATATATTGGTATATATGTATATGGGTGTATGTGTATGTATATATATATATGGATGGTCTCGTGGGGGGGGGGGGAATATGTCATCGCGGGTCTAAAGGATAGTTAAGTGGGAGATTCAAAATCCGAGGCATGGATGGGAGAGTCCTGGGAAGGTTGGACAATGGGCAGTCAGCTCCCAGCCAGTGTTCTCGCAAGTTTAATGGATCTCAAGATACAAGACTTTCAGTGCAAGAAAGAGGCCAGTTTTTTCTGTAAATAGGCTGAAAAGGACATTCTATACTGGTACCATATGGCCTATTTTATTATTTATTTATTTTTATAATATATATCATTGCAAAAGTATACCTTATAATTAAATTGGCAATATCTATATTAATTATTAAAAAAAACAAAAAAAAAAAAAAAAAAAAAAAACGACAAAAACGACAAAAACAACAAAAAAAAACAACAAAAAACAAAAAAAACGGTTTTTTTACATCACTACGTATAGCACCTTCGCCATCCATCGAGCGCGATGCATTGCTCCGGGAGCTGTGAACTTGATTCCACGCTCTGGTGTGCCTCCAAGGAAGATTGTACTGAGCTCGAGGAATTCCCTGTAATCGTCGCGAACATGAACCGTTTGTCTTCTTGAGAAATCGAGCAGTTCGTCCCGCGAAGATGCCACTGAGCTCTCCACAGAGGGATCAGTTAAAGCTGGCTTGAACTTGTCTTGATCAATGAGCTGCCAGTAACCCATGAACCTTTTGGACAGGAGTATCTCGGGTCCCGTCGACGATCCACCGATGGTTGTTTCGAAAGCGGCTCCAGTCACAAGTTCGAACACATGGTGCCGACAGGCAAAGAACAGAAGATCACTGCCAAGTTTCTCCTCGATGAGAGCAAAAGCGCCAGATCGATGACCTGTATTCGAAGCTGTGGTGTCGAAGCTTAACGCCTGAACCCCGTCGTCGATCTTCCAGTCTTCGAGACACTTGACGACGGCCGCTGTTTGCGCCTCTCCAGTTCCGAATGGAAGCTTTGGAACACCCAAGAGTTGCTCAACTCCGAGGCCAGACACGAGGACAGGCAAGCGATCAACATGTTCTTGGGATGTCAGGTCCTCCATGAGCTTACCATCCCAATGAACGGTAAGGGGGACGTCGGTGGAGAACTACTCCTCCAAACCTTTCGACTGGGCCGAACGATGGCGAACCCTTTCTCTGTGGATGGAGTTCCGATTGATGTTCAATTCGATGACATCATGGCCAAGGCTTTCAGCGGCCTCGGTAAGAACGTAGGTCACATTTCTAGAGGAGATCTGCGTCCGGTCGAGGGCAGCAGCCAGTTGTCATGATATTCTTCCTGGCTCTTTTTGGAGGAGACGCAGCGGCAGCACCCCCAACTGCACCTTCCTTCTCCCGGTCATCATCCGTCCTCTCTGCCGCACTTGACGATGAAGATGATGCCAGCACCGTTCGGCTGGTTGAAGCTTCCTGCTCCTCCTGTGCCCTTTTCCGTTGCTTGGCCTCCTGCTCTGACCTCTTCCGGGCCTGTACCATATCCACAGAGCCGATGCAGCCTGGCCTCCCCTTCTGTCGCTGGGCCAGAAGGAAAGCCCAGTCCTCAGGATTCTTCATCAGGACCAGTGCATCCGCATGAGCTATGTCAAAGAGATCTTCCAAGCGCTTTTGAAACGCCTGTTCCTTCTGCTTGTGGGATGCACTGGTCCTGGTCTGATGTTTTTTCAGAGCTTTCCACTCCTCGAAGACCGCCTCCAGCTTCTTGATGCAATGCTGGTCAGCTCACGTTGGAATGCTGGCTTTATCCCATAACGCCTTTATGGCCTCTACTGTCTCGCGACTGGCGTGCCGGGTGGTCTTTTTCTTCTCCAAATGGAGGAACAGGAAATGCCCAAAAGCTTGCCGATATGATGGCAAATTAGCGCCCTTGATTTCCGGTTCAACAGAACCGATCAAATACTTCTTTCTCGATTCCATCCTGAGGAAAGAAAAAAAGGTGTTAGATACAACTTCCATGTATATGTACAACTTCCTGTATAATAGTAAAACTTCAACTCACGAGGGCGACCTCTAAATATTCTTGGATTTCAAAAATATTTAGCACGCATGGTTTTTTCTTTCATTTTTAAGGGCCACCCTTTTATATATATATATATATATATATATATATATATATATATATATATATATATATATATATATATGAGGGGGGAGAGAGAATTAATAGGAATGAGATCAGGTATTTTCAGTTTACAGGTTGAAATTCTTGGTGAATTCCACGCTTGCTACCGTCGCAGTTATTGATATTTGAGTATAGTGTAGTAGTATGTTGTAAAACTGAGTATTACATTTCAGTTGATTGCCTGCAGAGAGAGTTTTTTTCCAGTTAGGGTTTGATTTTGTAATTAAATTAAGTTTTCATTTTTACTTCGATTAAATAACATTAAATTTGATCCTTTTTTGTAAATTTTATAATGTATTTCAAACGCTTAATTTTTGTAGTATTGCGTATTGTTGTTATGCAATCTGGTATCAGAATTTATTGCTGAAAAAGGGTGGAGAATGAAATATAAACTATATATTTATTTTTTTTTCTTTCCCTTTTAGGCACACTGAAATTATATTGTTTTTAACTAGGAAACACAAAGAAAACTGAAATAATATTCTAGAGTATCTTGAACTGCCCCATTTTTTGCCAAAATATAAAATGGGTATCGTAACTGGATTTACGGTGGTTTATAACTGATTCTTGGCTATGTTGTCGGGGAAACAAATAGATATATGTGATATAACCCACACAAACTTAAAAATATATCTTGCGCAAATAATTTTCAGGTTATTTAATGAATTTCTATTTACTTGTTCTTTTCTGGATTAATAATAATCTCGAATTTAATGTTCTGTTGCGAGGAATATAAAGAAAGAAACGAGGAAAGAAAAATAACTTTTTTTTTTTTTTTTTTTTTTACGTATAGAGTATAGAAACACGCGGCAAATGAGTACACAAATGGTAACTGCAAAAAACAACTTTAACTATTCGAATAAAAAAGGCAAACTTTTAGCAAAATTCTTTTTGGTTTCTACGTCTGACATCAGACTACGTGAAATCATTCGAGCTCTGATAAAACCATCTCGTGCTTCAAACCCAAATACCGACCGAACTTGAAGAGTCCGTCACTAATTTAATACAACGTCCTACATTCTGGGTATGAGTGGGATAATTTAGGATGTTCAATGTGTGTTCTTTAATAGCTAAAATTTTTGCTTTTGTTAGCTTCATTGTAAGAGGTGGCTCACTTAGTTTAGTATCATTCCAATTAATTATTTCATCCCAGTCCTTTGCATCAAAATTAAGATCAGGAATCTTAAAATCTCTCAATTCTAAATTTTGACCAGTCTCATTTCGCATGTCTATTATTTTGCTAACAGCTTTTTCACGTTTTTCCCTAGCTGAGTCACACAACATTGCCAGAAGAATATTTTCCGGGTGAGCAAAGTATTCATTTCGGGATATATACTTAACAATTTCTACTGATTCTCTAGGCAAATGTTAACCCTATTAATAGCAGAAAACACGTGCCTTGAGCCATCTATGCAATTAGTTCTACACTTGATGTCAAACCAATTAGGACCATAATTTGTCACAATGAAGTGCGTTATTGTGTAAAGTTTCTTTGTTGGTTTCACTGTTCAAACAAACCCTACAAACCCTATTAGCAAGAGTTAACCATCTAGCATGACTAAGAGGACTTGGCTTTACATGAGCAAGGTGTTCATCAACTGTACCATTTCTGATTGCTGAAATAATGCGATACAAGTACTGCTGATCCCCACTAAGATCATCAACAATGTGTTGTGGCAGATATAATAGTTCTTTACCACTAGTTATAGGTTTGAATTGTACTACTAGATTGTTTTCACAAAACTGAATGGCTTTCCCAACAGGACCAACGAAGGTGCTTGCCCCAGATGTTGTGCCATCCAATGTTTCAAAAATGTCTTGGAGGTAATTTATTTGTATGAAGCATACAAATAAACCATTGAAGTGGCCTACTAAGTGCTTTCTCCATAACATGAATCACACCAACTTTATAACCAGTGTTGGTATTTGTGCTATCACAGCCTATTACAGCTATATCATTTTGTAGAAGTCTCTCTCTAATACCTGACAATACTGAATTTGTTATGTCTGCAGTCTTACTCGATGCTGGTGTCTGATGGCTCAGCAATCATTACATAGTGTTCTTCACTCTTCTTTTCACTGTACCACCTATCACTTTCACTTTACTTAGTCTGATCCTTTCGACCATCGAAGTATATGGAAGTAACAGGATTCACTTTATCACTTTTCAATGTTTTTCGAAGTCTTTCTCTTTCCGCACTTTATTCTGTCTATTACGAGATGGTCATCATCTTTGGTGATGATACCAACGTCTATCAAAGTTGCAGTTGCAATAGCAGCAGTAGCACGATCTGATACACCAAATTTATCTGCTTGCATTGCAACATGCCGCAAAGACATTCTCATTTGGCTCCCAGTATTTTCAAAACCACAGTCTTCAGTTTCCATTACCCATTGTTACTGTCTTCATCTGAAGAATTTTCTACAAAGCTCAAAGGTTGAATTTCAGTGGAACGAGTTATGGTTTTCTTTTCTTTACTTGTTCTGAGAGCTTCCTCTTGTATCTCTCTTGTAAAATTTGTGACATGCACATCCACATCTATGTACATTTTACGATCACTCCTCTGATCAAGTAGAAACTGTAATTCCTTTTTTCGAATTTTTTTTTCTCCCCTACATATGCAATCAATGTGAATTTCTTCACAATCATCACTGCATACTATGTCTGTATGAGATTTTAAATTACATTTACAGGCACATATATCAAACAAATTACTGAGACTATGTATGTATTAATTTTTTAGTTTCACTGATGTTTTTGATCTACTCAACGTTACTCCTCTATGAATCTTGCTACCTTTTGAAGCAGCTTTTTCCTGAACTGTGGGGATTAATGCTTGCTGCCAAAGTTTTAGTAGCTCCCGAGTTATTTGCCTGATGATTGGCTTCTTTTCTGCATTTTTCCTTTCTTTGAGATAAAGTACCGAGCCACTTGTAAATTAGTTGGCAAAGGATTATAAGGCAACTTCTCAGGAGTTGCAAACATACATTGTTACTTAGAATACCTTGTGCTCACAAATGTTTTCTTGCTGAATAGCCTGGGGAACTTCAAAGCGTATATGCTGCTGCATGGAAAGCTGTTGGTGTATAGTTGCTGCAAGAGGGGATGTTGCTAGCTTGATGTGAAGAAGGATGTTGTTTCAGTTGTGGATACACTGGTTTGTGGGATGCTGATGCCATCTCTACTCTTCTATAGGTGAATTATTAACTGAAAAAAAATAACAAAAACTCAAATAAATTTCGATGAATTTTAATTGCTTAAGGAAAAACAACAAATATTTACTCAATTTACTCACGTCACTCAAATGTATAGTCCCCTGCAATAGTTCCGCTCCACCCTCTCCGAGATATGACAGCAACGCAGTCCCTCTTAAACCCCAGTCCCCCACCCCCTCTCCTCCCCCTCTCAGGTGATGTCACAGGAATACATTTTTTTTTTTTTATACCAATGACAATAAATATATTGTTCACTGTAGTTTTGGTGGTAATGCTAGGACGACTATGTACTTTATTCATGCATTATTCCTAAATTTAGGGAACAGAGTAGTTAGATTACACCGGTCTGCATGAAAATCGATTTCTTTATTTTGAGTTGTGATTCTGAAGTAGTTCGCTGCGCTGAATTCAAAACTGCTACAAGTGTTTTTCTATCACCCACAGTTTTAAAGTTATTAGCAAAACAATTTTGGGGCGTTTTGTAATTTTTTACCTTTTTTATCTTTAATTAATTTCGTTTTTTTATATTTTTCAGATAGATAATTCTAACATTACGTCTTTAAAATTTTAATAATGGCTTCTAGAGGATGTACCCATAGTCCAGACATATTTTGTTATATTTGTGGTCGGTATGTTGTTGTAAAACAAAGGACAAATGTAACGACCTTCATTAAGAGAGCTTATCATGCTTATTTTGGAATTAAATTAGGAGATCAAGGCAAAAGTTGGGCTCCACACAAGGTTTGTCTTACGTGTGTTGCGGCACTAAGGAATTGGAGCAAAGGTAAAAAGAAAAGTTTGCCATTTGGGATCCCTATGGTATGGCGCGAGCCTAGAAACCATACCGACGACTGCTACTTCTGTTCTTGCAATGTTAAAGGTTATAATGCAAAGAATAAAGAGAGCCTTCAATACCCAAGTCTTCCATCTGCAATAAGGCCGGTACCCCATGGTCCAGAAGTTCCTATTCCCCGCCCGCCCGAGAGTCTGGATCAATACAATTCAGATTCTGATTCAGCTCCAAATCCAGACAATGATGATGTTTATGAACAGCCAACAGCTGACCGAGATCCTAAACCATTAACCCAAGCCGAACTAAATGACTTAGTCAGGGATTTGAATCTGCCTAAGGACTCTGCAGAACTTTTGGGGTCTAGATTGCAGGAGAACAATTTATTGGCATCCGACACATACTTCGCTTGGTACAAGTAAAGAAGGTAAATATATTTTGTTTCTTTCAGTTACTTTTTTATTCTTTCATAAACAAGCAATATGCTTGTCCAAGAGCTAGGAGCTATTTAATTCTGCTTTAATTAGGTTTTACTCTATCACCTAAAGATTTCGTGCTACAAGGGGTGTTGTAATACCTCATCTGTCCCCCAATGTTAACCACCCATTGATGGGAGGGGAGGGGAGGGGAGGGAGTATTTTGCTGGGAACGGGACTGGTTGTTATATATATTTACCCTACATTATTATGTAAGCGTTACTGTAGTCTATAACAACAAAATTTATGGTTTAGCATGTGCAATCCAATGTTGGTCTCGATAAGATGGTTCACATTTGGGGATAAATGGGGGATTTATGACACCCTGTAGTACGAAAACCATACATGATAGGGAAAAACTAACTATATTTTTTAGATCAGCGCACTCAAATTATATAGAATCACCAACTAGTTTGTAAAAATCGATCGACAAGTTTTCAAATGTGTACTGGTGTTATTTCACAAATGTACGATACTTTAAAAACTTTCAGTCATAGCATTTTGATGTGGCTATGTTATAGTTAAAGTGTAAGATAAGTTGTACTATCGACTTTTCCTTCAGTCAATAACATTTCTGTTTAAAGTCCATGCATCATCAACAAATGATTATCCAGAAAAAGGTCTATTCATGGAGAGAGAATGATAACAGTTTAAATTTTTTATTACAAAAATAAACATGAATGAAGTAAATTTAGGGATTTTCTTAACATACAAAACAATGTTCAAATTATAATGAGCCGACAATTGTTCAAGTAAATAAATATATATTGCATCACAACCATAACAGGACACAACGTACGTTAATACTACGTTATTCATGTCGGTACTAATAACGTTTTAAATTCTAGATCGGAAGAGCTGCTGCGTAAGTATAGGGACTTATTAGAGTGACTAAAGGAAAAACTAATAAGATTGTTTTAACAGGTATACTTCCTCGAATTATCCAATGTCACGAGTTCTACAGCAAGGCGACCTACATTAACAATAACTTAGTCTTTTTACCAACAGGAAGGCATTTTGCAAATTTTTGGAACTAGTCCGGTTGCACGGGGTGGGAACCCTGCATTGTTTGTTATAAAGCAAATCTTGACATATTTTGAAAGCTTATACCACCCCATTCAAGAATCCATCGGGTGTACACCTGACCCCCGCTTGGCTTTTTCAATATGGCCGCCATTTTCCAAGATGGCCGGCGAAACTGACAAATCCCATATCATATCCTGGTCAATACTTGATGGATTTTGATGATCTTGGTTTCATTTCTAGGGGTTTTTAGGATGATGAGTCGATCTGGAGGGGTTGCAGATACTTTGGGAGTCGTTTTGACCCACATTCGTCAATACTCAAGGTATTGGAGGTCAAACGCCCCCCCGAAATAAGGAATATCCCATATCCCGGGCAGTCGTGGAGATATTTTGGTGATCTTACTGTCATTTTTATGATTTTGGGCGAGACTGAGTAGTTCTATAGGCACATGATAACAGTAGGATATCATTTTGCAACTCCATGGGTCAAGTCAAGGTCATTTGAGGTTAAAGTTTGGCCTTGAAATATGATAATGCCACAGTTGACATCACTATATTTGCTTTATTTCAGTGACAATTTCTACAATCTAGCTAACTGCTGAGCACTTAACATCTTTTCTGCGGATAAAACCAGATCATAATGCTTTAAATGACATAACCCACATTATATGGATATGGATATGGATATACGGATATAAACCACAATTTATGCTGAAGTGCAGGGCACATGCATTCTATGGAAGGTTGCAAAGCTACAAGATATGACCTCGTAAGCAAAACAAAGCTCTCACCTAGCTGGGGGATTGGCATTGACAACTTTGATGTAGTTATTCACATTAGGTAACTATTTATTAGGGGCAAATATCAAAAGACATGGTTGTGTCAGGATCATCAGTCTGCTCTTCGTTTGCGTTTTGGGTCAATGGATTGTTGCAATCCAAGCCGTTGCCACATGCACAGAACATTGTGCAAGGGATTCCGCGTCCCATGCAGCCGCAGCGACTACCCCTGCATGCTGATTGTGATTCACACCCACATCTGATTAGCTTCAGAACTTCATCTGGTGCTAAGCACACTCCTTCACCAACTGTTTTTGGGATGAGAACTCTGTTTCGTCTCTCTCCCACCCATAATGCACAGGATCAAGTGGTGGTGGGTCACACTTTAGTGCATCGAGCCAGTTCGCAACAGTGTAGTGGGCTCAGCACATTTTGATGGAAAGCTTCAGTTGTTGGTGGTAGAGAACATAGTTTGGGTGCAGCAGTTCCCGACTTCCCTGTCTTCCGAGTCCATACTCGCTGACGACACTCAGTAAGAGATGAGGCTTTCTTATCCCCATAGCATGCAACAATGAACGCGTTGCCTCTTTCTCAATATGGTCAAAGCATGCATCAAGGGACCCCAGCTTGTCTAGCTTCCGACCCTTCTTGGCAATGGCAGTGGCTTTGCCGATGCCATGTATTGCTGCAACTGTGTCACAACCACTCAAAACGTGTTGTTTGAGGATTTGTGGGATGTCTTTGTGCTGGGTTACAGTTGCTCGGATGTCCACTGATTTTCTGCCACGCACTGGAGACTCCATAATCATGGGACAGCCTAGTTTCTTAAATTCATAGAAGTGAGTCAGCATGGCAAACACGTCTGTGTCATCACAAATGATGGAGATGCGGGCATCAGAATCTTTCTCAGCTTGTGCGATAGCGTGTTGTGTTATCACGTCAGCCTCTTCATGAGATGATGAGAGCTCCAATGCTGCTCGACTCCTGCCTCGCACAATGGAAGTCGGTATGGTCTGCCATCCTGCAAGCACTAGCTCATGGTCTTGGGTTACAGTTGCCAGATACTCACTGTCAGCAAGAATTTGCTCACAGCAGCCTGTTTAGTTGCTCCTTGTTCGCGGTGCACTTGAGAACAGCGTCTCTTGTAGGCAATAGGGTGTTGAGGTCCAGCTTGTGAACTCTGCTGCTCTTGCTTCTCATTGCTCAAGTGCTTGATTTCGGAGAGAAATCATAGTAGCGATCAAAAGCTAGTACTACAGATACATGAGAAAGATGTTTCGGTAGCCATACTTTGAAGGTTTGGATAAATGTAGCAACTGTGCCACTAGCAGGCCAGTCGACTGTCCACAAAACAGCTCTTTACAGCTGTTTCAGTTTACTTTTCTATCAACACATCTTTGTAATTTGTTTTTTTATCACCAAGCTTATCGGTTATAAACCTAGATGCTGGAATGCGGTATTGCACCGGAACTTTGATGTCATATTTCTCGGGTAATATACACTCACTGACTTTCAAACAAACGACATTGTTTTTTAGGGTCATATACTGGGCCTTCACTGAGAACAGCACTACGTAGTCTTTTTGGCTCCACTGTAGGGGTATCACATTCTCTCTCTTTCATGAATGCTGATAAATTCCGCTTGGACACATAAGTGGAAACACAGTTCTTGTGACAACAAAGGATTTTTGCTCCATCTTCCCAGAGAGGCTCTAGTCTCGCTCGAACATCTGGCACCCCTCTGATGTCGCTGCTCTCTATGATTTTCTGAATCCTCCCACAATTTGAAAGACCTTTCTGACCTCCAGGACAGCTACGCAGGAAATCCTTGAAGAAACATTCGTCTGCAGCTTTTGTAGAACCTGAAAAATAAGAATTTTGTTTACCCATTCTTCAGAGTACAAATCGCATTGAAATAATTTATCCTCAGCAAATAAAAACTAAACACTGCTCACCTGGTATATTCTCCATATTCAGCAATCAAAAAACAATTTTGGAATCAGCACAACCAAGACGTCAGCAAACCACCAGGTGGGCAGCACCATCAGCAATAATCTCAACAACCTGAAAAAAATAAGAGGCATAATTAGACATATATATTGGAATTCACCTTACCATGGGGAAAATAATCCCTGATTTAATTTTAAACCCTATAGAATTACTGTCTCGCCCAAAACCATAAAAACGACAGTAAGATCAAAATATCTCCGACTGCCCGGGATATGGGATATTCCTTATTTCTGGGGGCGTTTGACCTCCAATGACCTTGAGTATTGACGAATGTGGGTCAAAACGACTCCCAAAGTATCTGCAACCCCTCCAGATCGACTCATCATCCTAAAAACTCCTAGAAATGACACCAAGATCATCAAAATCCATCAAGTATTGACCAGGATATGGGATTTGTCAGTTTCGCCGGCCATCTTGGAAAATGGAAGCCATATTGAAAAAGCCAAGCGGGGGTCAGGTGTACCCCGATGGATTCTTGAGGGTGGTATAAGCTTTCAAAATATGTCAAGATTTGCTTTATAACAAACAATGCAGGGTTCCAGTAAAATCAGGGTCTGTGCTATCGGACTAAACAGTTTCTGCAGCAGGAGAAACTTGTTCCTCGGAGATGGACTTCATCTTAATGACGCTGGAGCTGCGTGTTTAGGAAGACTAATTCATAATACTCTCTCTTCTTTTCAGACTGCCGTAATTCGAACGGTCCCGGCGTAATTTCCTTAAATTACAGGCCAAAAAATATGAATTTACCTTGCGGCGCGCGCGAAGGTAACGTGGTTTTAACAAACCATTTGAAGGTTCTATCTTTAAATGTTTGTAGCCTACGAAACAAAATAAAAGATTTTTTTTCCTTAATTGCTTGCAAAGACTATGATTTAATTGCGATAAATGAATCGTGGCTTAGCACTGAAACGTGTGACTTTGTAGGGGAGTATCAAATTAGAGGTTATAGACTTTGTTAAAAATAGGTAGGCGAGGTGGTGTTATGTTGTATATCAAAGATACTATTGCGAACGCTATAGAATTAAAGTGCAGAATTCCAGAACCGATAAATTCGACTATAGCAGAATTTAAATTGAACGAGTTCAAACTACGTGTTCCTGTTATATATAGGCCCCCTAATCAAACAGCTGATAGGGACGAAGCGTTATATCGTGAACTAAAGAGAATAATAGGTAGTGAGCAGGCCTTAATTATGGGTGACTTTAATTGCGCTAACGTGAATTACGATACAATGCAGGGAGACGCGGAAGGTAACCGTTTAGTTAATGTTCTCGAGGATAGCTTTCTTATTCAAAAGGGGGAACCTACGAGGTTGGACAGTATTTTAGAGTTAGTAATAACTACGGATGATAGGCTTATCACTGAACTTCAAGTAATAGAACCGTTAAGCAATAGCGATTACAATATGATAGAGTTTGTCCTCTCAGTAACTCACTCGAAACCAGCTAACTTGACTAAAATTCCTGACTTCCAGCTCGCAGGCTTTTGTAAATTTAGAAATGAATTGTCACGCGTCAATTGGGAAAACATAATGGGGACCTCCAACACAAAAATAATGTGGGAATCGTTTGAAACGGTGCTTAGGACTATAAATGATAGAGGAATGTGTACTGTACAAGATTAAGCGTGCGAAAGTAAATAACAAGCCCTTGTGGTTTACTTCTAGAGTAGAGGATATTATAAAGAGTAGAGATAGGGCTTATAGGCTACATAAGTGCGATAGAGACAATTTTTGGTTACGAAACAGCTATATTTCCATAGCTCGTGACAACAAAGAGAACCCCAAGCGATTTTTTCAATACGTTAACAATAAGAACCCGATAAAGAGCGTGTTAGGACCGTTGAGAAATTCTGACGGTGAGCTAGTTTCCGAGAACAAGTAAATGACTACTCTGCTAAACGAATTTTTTACGTCAGTTTTTACAATAGAAGATGTAACGAATATTCCTACGGTCATAGACATAACATAATACCTTTCGATAATAGTAATACTTTAGATAATATTGTGGTGAGTGAAAAGGGGGTACTGCACTGTATTTGTAAAATGAAAATGCATAAGTCACCGGGGCCGGATTTCATATATTCCAGATAAATAAAAGAATTAAAAGAAGGCATTGTAGTACCGTTAACAAAAATTTTTAATGCGTCTATTTCTGAGCGGTGCGTACCAGATAATTTCAAGTTAGCAAGTGTAACACCTATTTTTAAGAAAGGCGATAAAGGTGCGGCTGGAAATTATAGGCCAATCAGTTTTTCTGTTATAGGTAAGCTACTGGAATCGATAACAATGTACAACAAATTTTCGGTTCAGAAAAAAAACGGGAATAACATTCGGTCATTCTTAATATTTCGAGTGTGCTGATTCCAAATCTGAAAATAGTTTTTTTCTATCACGTCACGTTTTTTTGTAATGATTGCTTAAAATCTTCATACCAAAAAATAAGAATATATTAATAAACAGATAGGCTTTATCATATGGAACAGTTTAATTATTGCTATACTTCAACATATATGCACAAAATTAACAAAATTTATGCTGGCGTTTGTGTGATGCTTCTGGTTGGTCACGCTTTAAATTCCAGCAGAAATCGGCCAGCATAGCAGGACTCCACTTTCCTTTGTATCGGCTCTCCATTGTGGCTATATCCTGGTGGAATCTCTCCCCGTGTTCGTCGCGAGAGAGATGAATGCAAAAAAGAATTTTCAATGACATCTTATATCCGAGACGTTGGTATGAGTTGATAAGTTGATCCACAAGTGCAGCATAGTTGTCGTATTTAGTCTTTCCTAGTAGACCGCTGCACACATTTTTGAATGCACGCCAGGCTGCCAACTCAACCTCATCCATCACCGCTTCAAAGTGTTCGTCTCGCATGAGTTTGCGAATTTGAGGGCCGACGAATATGCCTTCTTTAATCTTCGAATCACTTATTTTTGGAAATTTTTCCTTTAGATATTTGAAGGCAGGCTTATCCTGTTTCAAAGCCTTTGCAAATTGTTTCATCAGCCCTAGTTTTATGTGAAGTGGCGGCAAGATAACCTTTTCCTTTCGTACTAGTGGTTCGTGAATGACATTGTGAGATTCAGGTGAGGAATTGTCTCGCGGCGGCCATACTGAGCATGTGTAGTGTTCAGACCTTGCTCGGCTATCCCACACGTATTTCGTATAGCCAGTTTGCAATCCATTGAGAATAGCCACAACCTTCAAATCTGCGCAGATAAGCCATTCTTGTTCATTGTATTTTATACAGTCCAGAATAAAAGCAACATTGTCATACGTTTCTCTCAAGATGACTGAATGAGCGATCGGAACAGAAGGCATTGTGTTCCCATTGTGTAGCAGTACACCCTTAACACTGTACAGAGATGCATCAATGAACAATCTCCACTGATTCGGTTCATAGCACAAACCCAGAGCATCGAACAGACCATGTATATCAATGCAATAACAAAGATTGTTCTTCATTGTGAAATATTCCTGCAAATCCAAGGAGCGCTTTCGGAATGCTGTAATTCGTACGTCTTCCGCCAGCAGATTCCATTCTTGTAGACGTGAGGCCAGCAGTTCACTTTGTTGCTTGGTAAGTATTAAATCACGGACCAAATCATTGAGTTCAGGCTGCGTGATGAGTAGTGATGTGAGTCGTTTTTTATTGTGTCGTTTTTTTTGTTTTTTTTTGTCGTTTTTTTTGTTTAAAACGAAGGTAGTCTGTTTTTTTTGTTTTTTTTGTTTTTTATTGTTTTAAACTTATTCCAAACTTATTCCATATTTTTTTTCCTTTAATCTTATAAGTATATTAGTATTACCTATAATTTACTATACTACCATGCTTATACGGTTATACCTAGTATATATAGTCATCTTTTAGAAAAACTGAATCACGCAAAAAGTATATAATAGAAAGGAAAAAACAAACCCTCATTTTTTATATGTATATATATATTTTTAACTAGAACATAAAACATTCTTCCTCGTTTCAAACAATATACATAATTGTGATTGGCAAGAGTACCAGTATATATATTCCAGATAGAAAAGGAAAATATTCACCTTTTTTGAACCTTTTTGTTAACCTACATTTCCATGGAAGAATCATCACTAGATTGGGTAGAGCATATATGCTAGTTTCAATATCACAGGTACTGGTATAATATCCATAATACTGGTATAAAACAATAGATATAATTGTGATTGGCAAGAATACCAGTGTGTATATATATATATATATATATATATATATATATCAGTGGCGACTGGCGTATAGGAGCGATGGAGCGGTCGCTCCCCCTTGCTTGAAACGATAAATATTAATTTAACAGATAAAAAATATATTAATTTTAAGATATTAAAATAAATATTCTTGAAATATATTTTAAAAATTCATGTGGCATATCTTGATTCATGAGGCATTTTGAGTAAGCCTTCATACAGTACATAATATTCTAAACTTATAGCATAGCTTCAAACAGCGTACCGCTGTTTGAATACAAAATAATATTGCAGCCGAATGGAGCGATAGATTTTTCGCTCAAGTAAATACAAATTATATTTTACTGTTGTAATGAAAATATAAGTACAATCGCGAATTTTTTTTATAACAACAACTTTATTTTTACTAATAGTTACTTCAGTAATAATGATATAAGCCATTTATATGTATTTTATTGAAATTATTACTTATTTGTAATTAACTAGAATTGTACGTCTGGCATAGCCGCATATGTTAATACAAGTACTCTTGTGAGCGGCAGTTGGATTCGCGCTAGCCTATTGTGAGTCTGTGTTGTCGTACAATTTTATGAAATCGCACCCCAATACATTTATACCACGAGTCGCCACTGATATATATATATATATATATATATATATATATTCCAAATAGAAAAATAAAAAAAATATAAATATTCATCTCTTTCTTTAACCTTTGTGTTAACCTAATGCTGTTTAACTTTCATTATCTGATTCTATTTCCATTGAAGAATCATTATCACGAGATTGATTAAAGCAAATAGTTTCAATATCACAGGTACTGGTATTTATTGCAGATTTGGATGTTGACGAAGCCAATGTAGCACCATGTTTTACTTCACTTTCTTGGAATTTTGCATTTTGGGATATAAATACTAGCTTTGCTGCTCTGTCTGTGCTTAATTGGTTTCTTTTGGCTGTATGGATATTACTGTATGTGCTAAATGATCTCGGAGGTAATGAAAGGGCGAAATAGAGGGTATGAGTTTGTGTAGGTATATATGTGAGTATGCATGCGTATGTATCTGGAATTCTGGATGTATGCATGTGTATGGGGTATACAATAGATATAAATGTGTATATAAGTATTTATGTATATTGGTATATATGTATATGGGTGTATGTGTGTGTATATATATATGGATGGTCTCGTGGGGGGGGGGATATGTCATCGCGGGTCTAAAGGATAGTTAAGTGGGAGATTCAAAATCCGAGGCATGGATGGGAGAGTCCTGGGAAGGTTGGACAATGGGCAGTCAGCTCCCAGCCAGTGTTCTCGCAAGTTTAATGGATCTCAAGATACAAGACTTTCAGTGCAAGAAAGAGGCCAGTTTTTTCTGTAAATAGGCTGAAAAGGACATTCTATACTGGTACCATATGGCCTATTTTATTATTTATTTATTTATTTTTATAATATATATCATTGCAAAAGTATACCTTATAATTAAATTGGCAATATCTATATTAATTATTAAAAAAAACAAAAAAAACGACAAAAAAAACAACAAAAAAAAACGTTTTTTTTACATCACTAGTGATGAGATGTTCTTTCTTGTACTCGACTTGAGCTTCATAGCATTCGCCGTCTGATTCCGATTTGTCAGAGTCTGTGTTATCGGTCGGCATTTCAGCTGGAGGACGAGGGATGGGTATATCTGTAGAATGTTCCACAGGACGCATAGCAGAACGAAGATTTGGGTAGACTATAGCCTTTTTCCCTTTTCTGTTGCAACCTGTAATGTGAGACAATAGACATTGTTGACTACTTTAGATAGCATAATTGTGTAATACATTTTGCAGAGCAGGATATGCTAAAATGTGCTAAAAACACCAAATTTGACGTATATTCAGAAAAATAAAAGATTCAAACCTGTGATGTTCGTTAAGCAGAAATAGCAATTAGTTGAATGGTCGAGCGGCTCTCTCCATACCATTGGGACACCGAATCCCAGACCAGGACCGGTGCCTTTGAACCATGCAGATAACGAGCTTGTACATCTCACACAGCAGATATGAGGCGCCCAGTGCTTGTCCTGATCACCAACTTTGCATGTGAAGTAAGTATAATTCATAAAGCTTTTTCATATGAGAAGTCAACTTCCTTTTATACTGTTTTAACGTTAATGTCCCACAAATATAACAAAAACCGTCTTGCGAATTTTTGCACTCTAGCCATTGTAGCATAACCAATAAAAACCTGTAAAATAAGAAAATGATAGATCAATTTGCAATTTCACACAATACAGACGTTTTCGGTGAAATATACATAATTTGATAGCTGTTATTCAATAATACTCACTTATAGCACCGATTTATGATAAAATATGGCTGACAATTTTGTTTTAAATGATTAATGAAAGAAATTTTTCATAAAATCAAAGTGGAAACACAGAGCCGAACACCACCACCACAGCATATGCATGACTGAACAAAATGTAAAATATGCGTTCAGAGAACCAGTGGTTCTCAAAATGATACAATGAAATGGGGTCAGTTTCATAAAATCGGTGGGTGATACAAATAAATGAGTTATTTTCGCAATCTACGCATATAATTAGC
Source organism: Bathynomus jamesi (assembly GCA_023014485.1). Lineage (NCBI taxonomy): Eukaryota > Metazoa > Arthropoda > Malacostraca > Isopoda > Cirolanidae > Bathynomus > Bathynomus jamesi. The sequence continues at coordinate 58,049 of JAJOZX010003924.1, forward strand.
CATAAAAATGACGATCTCATTTCCATTTTTTTTCACTGTTGTACAGTGTAATTAGGGGTCGTATAGTCAAACACTTAGAATTGCATAACTTGATTAGCAATATGCATCACGGTTTTAGGCGAAACAAATCTTGCTTAACTAATCTTTTAGAATTTTTTCAAAGCGTAGTTGAAGTTTACGATTGTCATCGGGCGGTAGATGTATCGTATTTAGATTTTCAAAAAGCATTTGACATCGTACCGCACAAAAGATTTGTTGAAAAAAACTAACTCATGGAATCAGGCGTGTAGTAATAAATTGGATAGAAGAGTGGTTGCGAGGTGGGAAACGAAGGGTGGTCGTTGATGGGGCGGAGTCTTCTTGAGCTAATGTAGCGAGCGGCGCTCCTCATGGTTCTGTATTGGGCCCCTTGCTTTTTCTTATATATATTAACACGATTTAGATGTCGGCCTAGTCAGTACAGTTTCAGAGCCTGCGGATGACACGAAGTTGGGTGGTAAGGCGATTAATGAAGAAGAAAGAGGTGAAATCCAGGAAGATCTGAATAAAATCATAGATTGGTCGGTCACATGGCAAATGAAATTTAACGTCGCTAAATGCAAAATTTTACATATAGGTTCGCGTAACGGTAATTTTGCGTATAGTATGTCAGGGAAGGAGTTGGCAAGCGTAGAGCAGGAAAAAGATTTAGGAGTTGTAGTCACTGGTGATTTTAAAGTAGCGAAACAAAGTACAGCACGGTCAATAAGACGAACAAAGTGCTAGGTTTTATAGCTAGGAATTTTTTAGTACAAATCGCGCGATATTATTGTTCTTTATAAATCATTCGTTTGACCCCATTTGGAGTACGTGATCCAATTTTGGAATTCGCATATGCGCAAAGATATAGACAAAATCGAAAGAGTTCAAAGACGACAGACTAAGATGATTCCGTCGCTTAGGATGGGCTTAAGGAGTTAAAATTGACTATACTCGAGACTAGGAACCTTGGGGGTGATTTAATCCAGGTTTTTAAAGTTATGAATGGGTTTGATAACGTAAATAGAGATAGCTTTTTCGAAATATCACAATATAGTAGAACTAGAAATAACGGGTGGAGCTGATAAGTAGAAGGTTCGAGACAGTAGTTGCCAAAACCTTTTTTACGCATAGAATAATAAATAGCTGGAATAGTTTGCCCGTAGAATTAATTAGTAGCACGTCTATAAACATGTTTAAAAATCGATTAGACGCGCATGTTGATGGATTGTGTATAGTTTAAGGTAGTAAAATTAAGGTTTTTGTGGTTCGGAACCCACGTAAAATTGTAGGTCTCCTCCTCTACCACAGAACATGCGCAATACACAATTACAAACACGGTTAGGTAGACCAGCCATGGGTTTGTGCGGAAAAGTTCTCACTCTGCCATGGTATGTTCCAGCAGGTACCGAGATGTCCGCTTCTGCCCAGGCTCCCAAGCGTTAACCACATTTGCCCAAACGTTTTCACCCCTTGGTGGGCCAGTTCAGCAGCTCGACATCTCGTTGTTCTTGAAACCACCGTCTGTGATCCTGGCAGTATGAACAGGGCAGTTATCCTGTAATATATATGTTAACCCTCCGTCTATGCCCTTGTGTGGTTCCAGGTTGACGGGGGTTGTCGTTAGGTGGCAGTAACGGATTTCCACTTTGGGGTAGCTGGTACCGTATAGGGCAGTGGTTCTGAACCTTTTGATGTTCGCGGCACACTTTTGAGGCGAAAAATATTGCGCGGCACGGTACTTAAAATATATATAGAAAAATACTAGTACAAGATGTAAAATAATATTTTAAAATCCCTATAACTAACTTTCCTTTAACTTAGCTTATTTAATTATTCACTATTATTAATGAGATACTTGAGCTTGGTGTTTTTTTGTTATTTCATCAATGTTCGGGCGTATGTATGATAGGCAAACACTCATATCATCTTCAACGCAGCGAAGTCTCTCTTTTTTTACATTTAATGGTTGTAAGTGATGAAAATCCCAATTTACAGAGATATGAAGTAGAAAACTGTATCAAAACAGCTAAAGCTTTTTTTGAAATTTCAGGATATTCATTCATAACGGAAATCCAGAAAGTATCTAGAGATTCTGCATGTTTGATCTTCAGACTACGATCAGTTGAAATGGATGCCAACTCTTCTTGTTCAGATATTTTCAAATCAAAATTAGTGGAGATGAGAATGAATGGGTTCCTGATCCAATCATATTTTTTCTGTATTTAATGATGGAAAATATCGGTGCATATTGCCTTCCAACGTTGTTAAATGATCAACTATGAGAGGAATTATTTCTTTGGATTGAGTTTCAGAGATCAGAGGAAACATTTCAAAATTACCATTTTTAATTGCATTTTTCCAAATGACTATTTTTTCTGAAATGCCGTTAACTTAGTAGACGTAAGAATATTTTCATTTTTTCCCTGCATACTGGTGCTCAGACTATTAAGCTGTTTGAATATCTCTGCTAAATATGCCAGTTTGGTGCACCAAATCTCACAATTAAGATATTCACAAATTTTTTTGTTTCCTTCAAAAAAAGTTAGCAGCTCTTTTTTCAGCTCATATACGTGACATAAAACCTTCCCTCTTGACAACCATCGAACTTCAGTATGTAAAATTAAACGTTCGTATTGTGCATCCATACCTTTGCAAAGGTTTTCGAACAGGCGTGTTTTTAATGGCCTCATTTTCACGAAATTAACCATTTCGACAACTTGATCTAGTACATTTTTTAACTCGATTCCTAATGTCTTTGAAACAAGTACCGTACTTCCCTATGTAAAAAGCAGTGAGTGAATATGGCATTTGGATTTTTTACAAGTGTAGTGAATCCTTTGATTGATCCGATCATGAATGAAGCCCCATCCGTACAAATACCAACACATGACTTCCAGGACAATTTCCATTTTGTTAAATAGCCAGTCAAAGTATCAAAAATGTCTCGACCTCTTGTGGTTCCTGGAAGTTCTTTGCAACAAAAGAATTAACTATATTATTTTCGTTAATAAAACGGATAAATGCCAAAAGGTGTGTTCTGCTATTAAATATCAGTTGATTCGTCAACTTGCAAAGCAAAATCTGAATTTTGAAGTTTATTACATACGTTTTCTTCTATGTCAGCTGATAAATCTTTTATCCTGCTATGAACAGTATCATTAGAAACATGAATCTTCATAATTTCTTTTTCTGCTTCGCTATCAAACATTCTCTTAACAATTTTACGGCACACAGGTATAATAAGTGACTCCGCTATACAGGGTGTCCCATAAGTCCGGCATCATAGGAAAAATAATAAAAAAAGGCAAAACAAAAGCTTTTATTTACAGAACGTGCTCAATATGTCCACCATTGTTTTCAGTACACAAATTCAGACGTGATACCCAGTCAGCAAGCACACGGTGAATGATGTCAGGAGTAATGGTGTTACATGCCCCAATAATGCGCTGCCGCAAATGTTCAACACCTAATTTTCTCTGCGTATACCAGCGCTTTCAAGTGGCCCCAGAGATAAAAATCTAGTGGCGTGAGATCCGAGCTTCTAGCTGGCCATTCCACAGACCCTCGACGTACTATCCAGTGACCAGGGAATTGTTGGTACAGGTATTCCCTTACTTGGGTGCTGTAATGTGCAGGAGCGCCGTCTTGCTGGAACCATGTTGGGAAATTTCCTCCAGTGACATGTTCATCGAAAAAGAGGGGGCCTATGATGCGATCCTTCCAAATGCCACACCATACCATCACCCGAGATGCACCTTGTTCCTTTGAAGAGGTATACCAGTGAGGGTTGTTTTGAGACCAGTAGCGGGTGTTCTGTCGATTTACCTCACCATTTCCATAAAAAACAGCCTCGTCACTGAACCGAATGGTGGACGGGAAATTGGCATCCCGAGCATATGAATTATGGTTTGTAGAAATAGAAAAATACGAATTTCTCCTGTGATGCCGGACTTATGGGACACCCTGTAGTATGTGACTTCATTTCTTGCGCAGTAGCTTCTGAGATTTCGTAAGAAGCTATTTGAGCTTTATCAGACAATTTTATGATTTTTTTCAAAATTAGTTGCTTGTTTTGATTGCTGGCATAATAATCTTTTGAAATAGTTCTTTTCCCTGATCATTTGGATGTTTAGATGTGAAATGTCTTTTTAATTTGCTAGGAACCATACTTTCATTCGCCAGTTTTTCACCACACATTACACATAATGGGAGAGGACAATTTTCATTTTTATACCAAGAAAAACCGGAACTCAAATAACTCATCATAATGGCGATGAACAGTTTTGGAAATCTTCCTCTGTTTATTTATCTGGGTGTTTTTCAAAGCGTTATTTTCGTTATCATTGTTTTCACTATCATCATTGCTGCGTTTTCTTATAATAAATTTATCCATTTCGAGGGTGCTGCCATTATCATGGAATAGATTTAGAATAGCACTGCAAAACCACTTTGTCATAAAATAGGAAGAAAGCAGACTGAGAGCCACATCCCATAGTACTGTCAACTTATGGCGCTGTACATCTATATATAATAATAAATAATTATATATATATATATATATATATATATATATATATATATATATATATATATATATATAATATTTAGGAGAAATCCAATGACAAGGAGAAATGTAAATGCCATGAAAAGTCTTCTTTAATGCGCAACGTTTCGAGCAATACGCTCATCTTCAGGCTGTTTAATAACAATGTGAAATTAAAATCAATATTGAATGAAAAACAAAACAGAAAATTTCTATAACCTATTCGTAAAGACAAATTTTAAAAGACTGAGAAAAGAGGGTTAAATTCTAAGTTATACAGATTTACATATAAAAATTAAGAAGTTATTTTTAAATACATGTAGTAAATGTGAAATTAATACACTGGAAAAATTACCAATAGTACACTGGAACAATGGAACTATCTACCTTTCACTGCAGTATCCGAGGCTGACTAATTTGAGCAGAGACAAAGAACGGGAAACACGAAGGATGGCGAGGGCGATTGGGGAAGGAGGGATTATAAGGAATTGGGGAAGGAGGAGGGATCATAGCAAATTGAGGGGACGGCCGATGAGTCAACATTCAGACTAGGGGACAATGCTTTAATGAAAAGGGATTCTAAAATTCTTAGTGAGTTGGGACAAGTATTACAACCAAGAATTTTAAAATTGTCTAAAGTGACATCAATTTTACATTTAATGCTGTGTTCACGAATACTCGAGGCTTCTTTAGTTTTTAAAATTTTACCTGTTCGGCCACTTATTCCCATATGCGAATAAAATCTAGCCCTGAGAGAGCGAACAGTGCTGCCGATGTAATTCCCAAGGAGACACCTGGGGCAGGTAAATAAATATACAACACCGCTACGCAACGAGTCAGGGGTTCGATCCTTCGCTGAGAAAAAGCTACCTAAAGACGTTTTATTAATAAATATGATGCGGAAATCAGTATGATAAAAAAATTTCCTTAACAATTTTGTAAATTTAAGCTTAAATTCCTTATTCAAAGGACCCATTTCAGGTACCAAGAAATATTTTATATCCTTCGGCACTGTAATACATGGAAGTTGAGGGCTATAAACATTATTTAAGAAGGATCTAATTAGTTTGTCTACATATTGAACAGGAAAACTATTATTAGTAAAGTATGATCTTAGATTATTAAATTCATCATTAAGTAAGGTAAAATTAGAGGTCAAATTATATCCTCTGAACAGGAGAGTTTTAATACAAGACATCTTATAGTTGAAATCAGTAAAACTAAAAAAATTCATGCCCAAACCAGTGAAAGTGGGTTTCCTGTAAACTGATGTAGTAATAGAATCACCGTTTTTCGAAATTAAAAGATCTAAGAAGGGGAGGGAGCCATTTTGCTCAGTTTCCATTGTATACGTTATATTGGGGTGCAAAGAATTTAGGAAGTTAAAGAATTGTTGCGCTTGTACCGCATTATCAAAGACTGCTATCGAATCATCAACGAAGCGTCGATAGAAAATTGGCTTGAGATGAGTGGGAGATTGTCTAAAAATTACACTTTCTAAATGAGTCATAAAAAAGTCAGCTGCTAACGGTCCGACTGGTGATCCCATCCCTACCCCATCAATTTGTTGGTAAACCTTATTGTTGAAAGTGAAATAGCATTGTTTGAAGACCAATTCTAAAAGTTCCTTCGAACGTTGCGCATTAAAGAAGACTTTTCATGGCATTTACATTTCTCCTTGTCATTGGATTTCTCCTAAATATTAAATTGAAGCTCTGTAGAAGCAACCCGCATGATTATATATATATATATATATATATATATATATATATATATATATATATATATATATAAAATTATAATTATATCCTAAAAAGTAATTATAGACCTAATAGTTGGGGGGGTTATACAAAATAATCCGTAATAGCAAATTACTATTCTGTTTTTATGCAGTTTACTCGGTAACTGGTAGGGTGTGCACCCGGTTTTTGCTACCCGGGAAATTCCCGGTTCCTAGATTTCAGGAACCGAACCGAGAACCGAAAATATTTCCCGGTTCCTATACACTCTAAAAACAGTTGCATTGTTTTTACTATGCAAGAGCTGCATAAGTAGATTCTACGTATTTTAAAAATAAAAAAATTTAATAAGTAGATTTCTACGTATTTAAAAATAAAAAATGATATCTTAAGAGAATATTCCTTCCGTTTAAAACGTATTGTAATTTGTATGGATCGTCGCAATCGCAAGCAGTGCTTACTGCTTAGACGTAACTTTGACTACTTATGAGTATGACGTAAGCAGTGTTTACGTCATAAACACGTTTTCTGTTAAGCTGCGCAGTTTCAAGGGCAGCGTTTAAACCTTATTATCGATGTCAAGACGCGCTGGAATAGCCTTTTGCACATGTTAGATCGATTTCTGAAGCTAAAAGATTGCATCCCTAAAGCTTTGAGAGCCATAAGATACGAAGACTCGGTATTAGATTCTAAATGGCAAAGAATCGAAGAAATTGTTCAAGTTTTAAAGCCACTAGAGATTGTAATTAAAGAATTATCGTCCAGAGATGCTTCACTTTTAAAAGCAGAGTCTTCGTTCATTTTCATTTTAAATCAATTAAGAAGCAAAGATCGCCTAACTGTGAACCTAAGACGAGCTTTGATTGATCGATTCATAAATCGAAGGCAGAAAGAAATTTCAGGACTGCTTCAATATCTCCATAATCCAAGTTATCCAACCTCTGAGTCTACGGAATTTCTTGCAGCTTCACGAGTATCTCTGAAGAAGTCTGCTGAAGCAATTTACAAACGTCTCTATCCAGAGACTAATGAAGAAAACGAAGAAGAAAGGACTGGTATTGAAGAAGTAAATCAAAATACGCCCGATACTATCAACGAGTCCAACGACCCTTTGCTTCAGGAATACTACGATGTAGTAAATAAACTTAAATCTCCAAAGAATGTAAAAAATCAAGAAAATTTCGATGCCAGCAAAGAATTCAAACTGTTTGAAGCGACAGGGAATCGCACAGAAAAGCTGGATCGATTGCGAGCTGCACTTCTAACAATTAAGCCTACAAGCGTTGAAAGTGAACGAGCTTTTTCAGAAGCTAGTCTATTTCTTTCAAAGATTCGTTCTCAATTATCTGATGCGGTTCTAAATGCTCAAATTTTCTCAAAATACTACTTCATAAATGATGTAAAACAAGATAAATAAACATAATTGATCTCAATGCTTAGATTTTTTCGTTCTCAATTATCTGATGCGGTTCTAAATGCTCAAATTTTCTTTAAATACTACTTCATAAATGATGTAAAACAAGATAAATAAACATAATTGATCTCAATGCTTAGATTTTTTTATGCCAATTAGACTAAGTTTAATTTTACGAACAATGGTTAAAACAAAAATTTTAGTCGGTTTTTTTCCCGGGATTTCCCGGTTCCCGATAATTTTTCTGGTATCGGTCCCGGTTCCTAAGTTTCGGTACTCGTGCACACCCTAGTAACTGGCAACTAGATTTACGTACGTTTTCGGACGTTCTCATGAAATCACGTGACATCCACCGAGCTTCAAGAATTATCTTTTAAATCCTTAAAAAGTTACTTTATATATAAACACACAGAAATACCTTTAATTATAATAGGAAAATTATATTTTTCATAAATATTTAATTATGTTTATTATTATTATTATTATTATTATTTCATCAGCATCATTTTCTGTAATATAATAATCAAAATTATTTTTGCAGTTTATTAAAGTTCCCCCCCCCCCCCTCCCCCCCCCATTTTTTTTTTTTTTTTTTTGTGGTTGAAACGTTTTTTTTGGTTATTCAAAATGGGACTACTTGGAAATTTAGACCGAAACTTAGTTTGTTCTGGATGAGACTGGTTTGAGACTAAATTTTCACATCAAATACCAGTAGAAATATAATTGCCATCACTGCTTCGCAGCACACCATTGTGCCGCGGCACACCGGTTCTGAACCACTGGTATAGGGAATCGCAATAGTTTATTTTATACTACACACCGACTTCTTGTAGTGGATCGGAGAATTCTGTGAAAACTTGTTAAATTATTTGACGGTTCCCCGATTCTTCTTCTTGTTTATCGGGAAATTATTTATTCTATTTTAAAACTAAGTTTTCTGGAGAAAGCAGGGCTCAAAAGAGAAGACAAAGATCCTCTCGCTGAATTTTACTACCACTAAAATATTACAATAATACTTCAGCCTCTAGGTCAGATCAGAATAATCAGAAGGATAATTTGAAAAATGATAAGAGTTTACATACTAATAATTCGGTGACATTATTATTTAATGTTGACCCGTTTTGTTTTTTATTCTCAATAGGCTGAATTTTTTTTTTTTTTTTTTTAAATATTTGAAGATAAAAGTAAATTTTGGCTGGAACAGCACACTGACAGATAAGCAAGATATTTGAAGATGAAATCATTTTTTCTTTTAAACAGCTTATTGTCAGATCTGATGATGATATTTGCCGAGTTAACTATAAATGAAAATTGAAATATGCATTTTATTATGGATTAAAATTAAACATGCATATGAGCTAAAATTAAATGCTTAAAATTTAAAATTAAGTGTTAATTTAGAGATTTGGCAAGTTATGACTATATCTTTCACAACTAAGAATGTATAAAAAAAATGAACATTCCAGAATTTAACACGATTACATAATTGAGCCTAATCTAAAAAAAATATGTAATTTAAAAAAGAAATAATTCATCAATTACTTAGCAAAAGTAAGATAGAAAGGAAATTACAATTTTTTCCAAACTTGCATTTTATATACAGTTAGTGTGTCACGCGAGTTTGGACTTTATATGCAAAAATGAATGTTAGAATTATTCATTTTTACATATATACTAACCTATATTATTTAATATATTTCGTCGCTGGGTTCAAATCAGTTTAAAATTAGATGCTATTCGAACCGTAATCTGACACGCTGAATCACAGTGTCCTTTGAATTTTAGGATCATTCGTGATTCAATACCTTTTTTTATATCGTGATTCGATATTAACACTTGCAGGTAAGTGCTGTATTCCTCTACATTATGATTAATTTCAGCTATTGTGCGACTCGATCTCGTAATATCGTCGTTTTTGGTGTATTATTTAAAAGAGGAACAAGGTTATTGATATACGCGAACATTTTCGAAAGCTATTAATATATTTTTGAGCATTTATAGAGAAAGTTTTATTAAAAATTAAATGCGTGAGTGGATGAGCGAGTCAGTTATTATGTAAAAGTGAATGGATTAGGAAGGGAAGGTAAAAAGTAAAGAAGCAAAAACGCAAATGACAGAAATAGTTGATAGGGTGGGAGGAATGAAAAACAGGGGAGGAGGTAATAATCGGGGAACAGGAGGGGGGGAAAGAAAAGGGTTATGTATTAGTATGAGGCGAAGAAGAAAAAAGGAAAATAAAAAAGAAGGTAAATTGAAAGAAAATAAGGAGGCAGGAGTTACAAGGACAAGAGGAAGCCTCAAAGACCTTCCGGTCCACTCTGGGAGGTTCCTGTTATTAAACAAGTTATTTTTCTTTCAACTATCCTAGCAGTAGTAGAAAACTGGATAGAAAAGTAGAAGGCTCTCTCCCCACTTCCGCTCCCTCCCTGCCAGAGGCAGGTACGGAAAAAGGTTGAAGAAAATACCTTGACCCTGGAAAAGTAGCCAAGGAAATTTTACAGGAAAGTGGAGAATATATAAATAGCTCTATATTTAGCATGCTCACAGAGACACCGTGCAAGCGAACTCCTGCAGAGTTATGTTATGTTTTAGTCTTAAACTATGAGAGTATTTAGTACTTTGTCTAGCCTATTTTTAAACACATTTACACTTTGACTGGAAACAACCTCTGAGGGAAGTTGGTTCCAGATATTAACTATTTTATAGGAAAAGAAATTCCGGGAGAGAGAGAGAGAGAGAGGAATAGCGAAAAGAGAGGGGAAGGACGAGAGGGGGATAGCGAAAGGAGAGGGGAAGGACGAGAGGGGGATAGCGAAAGGAGAGGGGAAGGACGAGAGGGGGATAGCGAAAGGAGAGGGGAAGGACGAGAGGGGGATAGCGAAAGGAGAGGGGAAGGACGAGAGGGGGATAGTAAGAGGAACAAGGGGAGGAGGAGAGGGAGGGAGTGGGGGTGGGTAGAAGAGAGGGACTGCATTGTTACCACATCTCGGAGAGGGTGGAGCGGAACTATTGCAGGGAACTGTACATTGTAACAAGTGTAACAGAATATTTTTTATTGTATTTCTCATAGCATGCTCATTAGCTTCTTACCTTCTTACTCTGGATTCTGGAGCTGGGGGACAACTACTGCAGCTGGTTGTCTGGTGAATTGTGGTACCTGGGGAGTCAGAACACACGATGGGTACAAGTATACAGTACGACCCTGGCAGGAATACTTAAATCTGGGAATGACGCAAAGTAATTTATTAATTAAAGTTATAGAAGTTTATAATTGTGATTTCATAATGACATTAATGGGGTTATTTATATCATGTAATGTTGACGGATGTATGCTAGATGAGAACTTTATTTTCTGTTTGTTAAATTGTATTCATGCAAAAATAGGTCGGTTAGAGAAACCTGACACAATCTGTATCATATTCGTTTTTCTCAGCAAAAACTACAATAAAATATCAGTGTGCCATTGTAAATTATCATTTTCACTCCGCCCTAATAAATATATATATATATATATATATATATATATATATATATATATATTATATAATATAATGATTTTCAAATGATTCTCACTGTAAACTCGTAGATAGGTATTATAGTAAGATAGTATCCCTGTTAAGAGAAGCAGGAAGCCCCCTGATTAAATCTTACGACTCATACTAAGATTATTCCTGGATGGAATGATTTTATTGCCCCCCTAAAGAGGGAATCGAAAGAGCCTATGATTTGTGGTGCTCTCATCGTAGACCCAGATTAGGACCTGTATACATGAATATGTGTAGAAGTAGGGGTCAGTATAAGGCGGCCATAAGGCGATGTAAACAGGAAGAAGAGTTGATTCGAGCATCAAAAGCCTGTGAAGCTCGCACAAATAACGATAATAAAAAATGTTCGAAATTTGTTAAGAATCAAACTGGTGTCAAAAATGTCCTCCCTCCGACAATCGATGGGGTGTCCGGGGAGGATGAAATTGCAAAGCTGTAGAAAAACCACTACTCTAACATTCTAAACAGTGTGAGTAGGGATAATCTTAAGATACAGTAGATTGCAGCGAAACTACTGTGGGAGGGACAAGGGAAAATACTTTGATATCATTTTCTGAAGTAAAGAGGTTAATTAAAGAGTTAAAGACTGGTTCTGCGTCAGGGGTAGATGACTTATCGAATTAGCACTTAAAATATGCCAATGACGTTGTATGTCTGCATATATCATTGTTCCTATCAGCCATGCTTGCTCATAGCTATATCCCTGCAGAGTTCATGAGGGTATATACAGGGTGTCCCATAAGTCCGGCATCATAGGAAAAATAATAAAAAAAGGCAAAACAAAAGCTTTTATTTACAGAACGTGCTCAGTATGTCCACCATTGTTTTCAATACACAAATTCAGACGTGATAGTCAGCAAGCACACGGTGAATGATGTCAGGAGTAATGGTGTTACATGCCCCAATAATGTTCTGCCGCAAATGTTCAACACTCCTAATTTTCTCTGCTTAACCATCGCTTTCAAGTGGCCCCAGAGATAAAAATCTAGTGGCGTGAGATCCGAGCTTCTAGCTGGCCATTCCACAGGCCCTCGACGTCCTATCCAATGACCAGGGAATTGTTGGTACAGGTATTCCCTTACTTGGGTGCTGTAATGTGCAGGAGCGCCGTCTTGCTGGAACCATGTTGGGAAATTTCTTTCTTCGTTCAAGACACTGGGAAATGCTTTTTCCTTGAGCATACGTAGGTAGGTGCCTCCAGTGACACGTTCATCGAAAAAGAGGGGGCCTATGATGCGATCCTTCCAAATGCCACACCATACCATCACCCGAGATGCACCTTGTTCCTTTGAAGAGGTATACCAGTGAGGGTTGTTTTGAGACTAGTAGCGGGTGTTCTGTCGATTTACCTCACCATTTCCATAAAAAACAGCCTCGTCACTGAACAGAATGGTGGACGGGAAATTGGCATCCCGAGCAGGTTACCTTCGGAAGTTGTGAACAGTTCCTCTGTGGATCAGTTCAAGAAAAGGTTAGACCAAATCTTGCACACTATTTGAGTGTGTACAAAATTTTCCCTGGCACCCGTTGCCATTGGTACCTCCTCGGTATAGGCCGCAAGGCCTTTTGAGGTACTTCTCTCTCTCTCTCTCTCTCTCTCTCTCTCTCCCGGGTATAGAATGTTTCGCAAAGACCGCACCCGTGGGGAGGGGGGTGGGGTACTAATATACGTCAGAGACACGTTGAGTCCGATTGACTGCCAGTTCCTGTCGGAACGGGAGCTGCTTGGCGTCGATCTGAATGTGGGAGGGACGAGCTATAGGTTAATCTTGGTGTACAGACCTCCGCATCTCCTCCTCGAGGAGGATACAGCCCTGTACACCGAACTCAGTAGCCTGCTAGGGGATAGGGTGTGTGCAGTTTTAGGAGACTTCAACTATCGCGGCATAAAGTGGGAAAACAGGACTGCTGATGCTGAAGGGAGGAGGCTAGTTGACTTTGCTGATGAGAACTTCCTCACTCAGTGGGTCAACGAGCCTACACGAGGCGAAAGCGTTCTAGACTTAGTATTCACGACCGAAGACAACCTCGTCACTGGCCTCACCGTTGACGAATCGTTGGGCGGGAGTGATCACAGTCTTATTAGGTTCCGTGTGTGTGTCCCTCGGGTGAAGCGTAGTAACTCGAGAGGCAGTAAGCTTGATCTCCGGCGGGCGAACTTTGTTAGCCTCAGGGATAGCGTAGGAGATATGTGGTTAGAGGTCGGCGGCGATGTTGACGGAGTGTGGAGTGCATTCCGGGACGAGTTTATGGTGCTGCAGTCTGCTGCCATACCCTCAAAATGGGTCACCCCTGCTTCAACGCAGCCTAAGTGGTTCAATCGTGACATTGCTTTGGCTATCCGAAATAGGAAAGTAGCGTATAGGAGGGCGAAGGCCAATCGTTCCCATGAGAACACTTTAGCGTATGTCCGCCTGTGTAGGGAAGTGAAGGCGAAGGTTAGGCTAGCGAAACGTAACGAAGAACTACGGGTGGCAAGCCTCTGCAAGGGGAACCCTAAGGAGTTCTTCAGTTATGTTAATAGTAGAAAGCCAATGTGCTTAATGAGTACTTTGCGGGAGTGTTCACCAGGGAGGACACCCGCATCATCCCCGAGCCAGGTGTGAGGCACGAAGGTGCTGGCGTGGATAATGTTCGATGTACCGCGACAGTCGTTGCCGATAGAATAGACAAACTGAGCGCGTTTAAGGCTCCTGGGCCAGACCAGTTTCTCCCCAGAGTGTTGCGAGAAGTGCGCGACCAGGTGGCTCCCCACCTGGCTACAGTCTTCAACAAATCGTTGGAGATGGGCCAGGTGCCTGGTGACTGGAGGGAAGCCAACGTGACCCCTATCTTTAAGAAAGGGGATCACGAAAGTCCAGGGAACTATTGTCCCAGTAGTCTCACTTCAGTTGTAGGTAAATTATTAGAAGGGATAATAGCTGATAGGATCGTTGACCATTTGGATTCCTACAAGCTGCTTGGGGACTCCCAACATGGGTTTAGACGGCATAGTCGTGTCTCACCAACTTGCTCGAGTTTTTCCACGTCATGTTGAGTGAGTACGATAAGAGTAGGGCGATTGATATACTTTATCTCGACTTTCAGAAAGTCTTTGATAAGGTACCTCACCGCCGGCTAATGGCGAAAGTGCGCGCGCTGGGTATCGGTTGGGAAATAGGTAGGTGGATTGAAAACTGGCCGAGGAATAGGCGGCAGAGGGTGGTAATTAAAGGGGCTAGTTCGGGTTGGGCCTCGGTCACTAGTGGGGTTCCTCAGGGTTCCGTTTTGGGGCCACTGTTGTTTATCATTTACATAAATGATATCGACGGTGGCATCGTCAGTCGGATCGCCAAATTCGCTGATGACACCAAGCTTGGGGCCAATGTTGGGACGCCCGAAGCGATCGAGGAACTGCGTTCGGACCTAGGTAGGATAGGAGAGTGGTCCGAAAAATGGCAAATGCCGTTTAACTTGGGTAAATGCAAAGTGATGCACATTGGCTACGCCAATCCCAAGTCGGACTACTCGATGTTGGGTAGTAATATCGAGGTGACTGATTTAGAGAAGGACTTGGGTGTGCTAATTAGGAGCGACCTTAAGTTTACGAAACAGTGTGTAGAGGTGGAAAAGAAAGCCCAGAAACTATTGGGTTATATCAGGAGGCAATTTCAGTTTCGGAACAAGGAGATTGTGCTCTCACTGTACAATTCCCTTGTTCGGCCGCACCTGGAGTATGCTGTGCAGTTCTGGTCGCCCACCCTCAGGAAAGATATTGAGAGGCTGGAGCGAGTGCAGCCGAGGGCCACAAAGTTAATCCCTTCCGTTAGGCATATGGGCTACAATCGACGGTTACGCGCCCTGAACTTGTTTTCGCTTGAAACTCGGAGGCTGCGCGGTCAACTGATCGAGGTTTTCAAGCTCTTACGATGGTTCAACGATGTCGATTTTAGAAGTATGTTTAGTTTAAATGATAACCCAACTCGCAACAATGGTTGGAAGTTGGATTTGAAACGGTTTAGGACTAGTGTGTGTGGGAATTACTTTACGTATAAGATCTGTGACACATGGAACAGGTTACCTTCGGAAGTTGTGAACAGTTCCTCTGTGGATCAGTTCAAGAAAAGGTTAGACCAAATCTTGCACACTATTTGAGTGTGTAGAAAATTTTCCCTGGCACCCGTTGCCATTGGTACCTCTTCGGTATGGGCCGCAAGGCCTTTTGAGGTACTTATTTTCCTTGTAACTCCTTGTAACACTCTCTCTATCGTATCTGCTCATGAAATGTTGGGAATTGATCTAAACCTAAATAATAAAGTAGTGCAGCTACTTCTAGTATATAGACCACCTCACTATCCCGTTGATAAGGATATAAACTTGTATAACAAATTAAGCAGAATAGTGAATAATAAGATCAGTGTGATTTTTGGTGATTTTAATTGTGGTAATGTAAATTGGGAAAACAAAACAGCTGATGCTGAGGGCTCAAGACTGTTGGAATTTGCCGATGATAACTCATTAAGTCAATGGGTTGACGGGCCTACTAGGGGTAATAATAAACTAGACCTCATATTCACGAACGAAGATGACCTAGTCTCTAACCTGACTATTGGTGAAAATTTAAGTAACAGCGATCATAATTTGATTAGGTTTGACCTCAGGGTTCCAGTTAATACACGCGAAAAGACTCGTGAAAGACTGGATTTCTCGAGAGCAAATTTTGAAAGCTTCCGAAGTAGTTTAGACACACTTGAAGTTCTAATAAGTGAGGATGTGAATGTCACTTGGAGCTCATATAGGGATCAATTTAGAATATTACAGAACACTTTTATCCCCACTAAAATGGCTTCCTTGTCAACAAAGTCACCGAAATGGTTTAACAACGAAATTAGGAGGGCTATTACGGGAAGAAATAGAGCCTACAAACTACTTAAGTCGCATTTCAACCAGACTAATTCAGAAAACTATATAAACCTACGTAGGAGGGTTAAGTCCTTAATTAGATCAGCCAAACGTGATAAAGAAGCTAGAGTTGCCTCACACTGTAAAGTTAACCCTAAAGAATTTTTTGCCCATGTTAATAGCAGAAAGCCAATTAAAAATTCTGTAGGCCCCTTAAAAGATAGAAATGGCGTACTGAAATTCGGTGATAAAGATATAGCTAATACGTTAAACGAGTTCTTCGTTACAGTCTTCAAGGAGGAAGACACAATAGAAGTGCCAAGTCGTCGGATTACATATGACGGTGACCATCCCGTAGAGACCATAGGTTTTACGAGAAATGAGGTACAGCAATTAATTGATAAGATGAACAAATACAAATCACCTGGCCCCGACTTATTTCTTCCAAGGGTATTAAAAGAGGTTAGCCACGATGTTGTTGACGACTTAGTAACCATATTCAAACAATCAATCGAGTTAGGGAAAGTTCCAACCGACTGGAAGTTAGCAAATGTAACACCAATCTTTAAAAAGGGTGATAGGGAAAATCCTTGTAATTATCGCCCGATCAGCCTAACATCAGTTGTCGGCAAACTGTTGGAATCCATCATTACAAAACGTATTGTGTATCACCTTGAATTTAACAATGTAATTTTTTATTCTCAACGTGGATTTAGGCGACGTAGATCCTGTCTGAGAAACTGGTTAGAGTTTTTCCATAATATGCATACACTGTACGATGCAAGTAGGGCAATAGATATAGTGTATCTCGACTTTCAAAAAGCCTTTGACAAAGTCCCTCACGCTAGATTGATAGCTAAAGTCAAAGGACTAGGAATCACCGGGCTCGTTTCCAACTGGATTGAGGATTGGTTAAAAGATAGAAAGCAGAGAGTGGTAACAAATGGAGTGGCTTCGGAGTGGGCGCCCGTCACCAGTGGTGTCCCACAAGGTTCCGTTCTGGGTCCTTTACTTTTTATCATCTATATTAACGATATAGATGTCGGGCTTCTAAGTGCAATCTCCAAATTTGCAGATGACACGAAATTAGGAAGTAGTGTAGGTACTGAGGAGGGCGTAAGAACGCTTCAGAACGATCTTGACAGGTTGGGCGAATGGTCTGCTACTTGGCAGATGCCATTCAACTTGGACAAATGTAAGGTAATGCACATAGGTTATAAAAACCTGAAGACCGATTACTCTCTCTTGGGAAGGAACTTGACTGAGACCGATCTAGAGAGAGACTTAGGAGTCTATATCAGCAACGATCTGAAACCGTCGAAGCACTGTGCAGAAGTCGAAAAGAGGGCCTTAAAATTATTAGGTTATATTAAAAGACAGTTCCAGTTTCGGAACAAGGAGACTGTAATGTGTCTTTATAATTCTCTAGTCAGACCTCAACTGGAATACTGTGCGCAGTTTTGGTCTCCATCCCTCAGGAAGGACATAGAAAGGTTAGAAAGAGCACAAGCAAGGGCTACAAAATTGATCCCTTCAATGAGAATGCAAAGCTACCAACGGAGATTGGAGCGCCTAAATCTGTTTAGCTGAGAGACGAGGAGGTTGCGGGGTCAGCTTATTCAAGTCTTCAAGCTGCTTAAAGGAATAGACAGGGTAGATTACAGAAACTTATTCTCACTTAATGCCAATCCGACAAGAAATAATGGGTTTAAACTGAACTAAAGACATTTAGGACCTCTGTCTGCGGAAATTTCTTTTCCTATAAAATAGTTAATATCTGGAACCAACTTCCCTCAGAGGTTGTTTCCAGTCAAAGTGTAAATGTGTTTAAAAATAGGCTAGACAAAGTACTGAATACTCTCATAGTTTAAGATTAAAACATAAGAAAACTCTGCAGGAGTTCGCTTGCACGGTGTCTCTGTGAGCAAGCTAAATATAGAGCTATTTATATATTCTCCACTTTCCTGTAAAATTTCCTTGGCTACTTTTCCAGGGTCAAGGTATTTTCTTCAACCTTTTTCCGTACCTGCCTCTGGCAGGGAGGGAGCGGAGGGTGGGGAGAGAGCCTTCTACTTTTCTATCCAGTTTTCTACTACTGCTAGGATAGTTGAAAGAAAAATAAACTTTTAATAACAGGAACCTCCCAGAGTGGACCGAAAGGTCTTTGAGGCTTCCTCTTGTCCTTGTAACTCTCTCTCTCTCTCTCTCTCTCTCTGTCTGTCACAAGGACCGCTCCCGTCGGAAGGGGGTAGGGATACTAATATACGTCAGGGACACTTTGAGTCCGGTTGACTGCCAGTTCCGATCGGAACAGGAGCTGCTTGGCGTCGATCTGAACTTGGGAGGGACGAACTAAGGTTGATCTTGGTGTACAGACCTCCGCATCTCCTCGAGGAGGATACAGCCCTGTACAACGAACTCAGTAGCTGCTAGGGGACAGGGTGTGTGTAGTTTTAGGAGACTTCAACTGTCGCGACATAATCTGGGAAGACAGGGCTGCTGATGCCGAAGGGAGGAGGCTTGTTGACTTTGCAGATGAGAACTTCCTGACTCAGTGGGTTTACACGAGGCGAAAGCGATCTAGACTTGGTATTCACCGAAGACAACCTCGTCACTGGCCTCACCGTTCACGAATCGTTGGGCGGGAATGATGACGGTCTGATTAGGGTCTGTGTCTGCGTCCCTCATGTGAAGCATAGTAACTGGAGAGGTAGTAAGCTCGATCTACGCCGGGCGGACTTTGTTGCCCTCCGGAAGAGCATAGGTGAGATGGGGGTAGAGGTCGGCGGCGATGTTGAGGGAGTGTGGAGTCCATTTCGGGAGCAGTTTATGGTGCTGCAGTTTTCTGCCACACCCTCAAAAGCGGTCACCGTTCCTTCAACGCAGTCTAAGAGGTTTAGTCGGGACATCGCTTCGGCTATCCGAAATATGAAAGCTGCGTATAGGAGGGCGAAGGCCAATCGTTCTCACGAAAATACTGAAACGTATGTCTACCTCTGCAGGGAAGCGAAGGTTAGGTTAGCCAAACGTAACGAAGAACTCTGGGTGGCAAGCCTCTGTAAGGCGAACCCTAAGGAATTCTTCAGTTATGTTAATAGTAGAAAGCCCATTAGAAGCATGATAGGCACGTTAAAGGACCCCAGCGGCGCGCTGCGGACCTCCGACGCGGACATCGCTAATGTACTGAAACGATTACTTTGCGGGAGTGTTCACCAGGGAGGACACCCGCATCATCCCCGAGCCAG
This sequence comes from Bathynomus jamesi, assembly GCA_023014485.1. NCBI lineage: Eukaryota > Metazoa > Arthropoda > Malacostraca > Isopoda > Cirolanidae > Bathynomus > Bathynomus jamesi. The sequence goes on from JAJOZX010003924.1 coordinate 77,437, forward strand.
GCGTCAGGCACGACGGTACTCGCCTGGATAGGGTTAGGTGTACCGCCACAGACGTTGCTGATAGAATAGATAAACCGAATGCTTTTAATGCTCTTGGTCCAGACCAGCTCCTCCCCAGAGTGTTGCGGGAAGTTCGCGACCAAGTGGCTTCCCACCTGGCTAGTCTTCAACAAATCGTTGGAGACGGGCCAGGTGCCTGGTGACTGGAGGGAAGCCAACGTGACCCCTATCTTTAAGAAAGGGGATCACAAAAGTCCAGGGCACTATCGTCCCATTAGTCTCACTTCGGTTGTAGGTAAATTATTAGAGGGGATAATAGCGGTTAGGATCGTTGACCATTTGGATTCCTACAAGCTGCTTGGGTACTCCCAACATGGGATTAGGCGGCATAGGTCGTGTCTCACCAACCTCCAACTTGCTCGAGTTTTTCCACGTCTTATGGAGTGAGTACGATAAGAGTAGGGCTATTGATATAGTTTACCTCGACTTTGAGAAAGCCTTTGATAAAGTACCTCACCGCCGGCTAATGGCCAAAGTCCGTGCGCTGGGTATCGATGGGGAAGTAGATAGCTGGATTGGAAACTGGCTGAAGAATAGGCGGCAGAGGGTTGTAATTAAAGGGGCTAGCTCGGGTTGGGCCTCGGTCACTTGCGGGGCTCCTCAGGGTTCCGTTTTAGGAGCCACTGTTGTTTATCATTTACATAAATGATATCGACGCTGGCACCTCTCACATTCACTAATTATCGTAACCATATGAAACTATATGTTTTTGGGCTCAGAATGAGCTGTAGAATCCAAAAACGCAACGAAATCAGCAATAGGAGAACAAATAAAAATGTTCACCCTTTTTCAAGGAACGAATTGACCTTTTGACCTTGAAGTTCACACATTTTGGGGAAACATTTCTTTACACAAAATGAAGTTCCATCATTGCACTTTTAATATAAACAATAAAAATGTATCTTATTCACCAACTATACTGTCTTAAAGAATTTTTCAAATTGGCTATTTTTCAAATTTCTGGCAAAATCGCCATATGTACCGTATATATATGCATATATGTACTGTTAAAATCTAGAGATATTCATTATTTAAACTACTTAAGCAAAAATAAATATTATTAGAAACGTGATACAAAATCACTTCGATATAAGCTAGGTACCATAGGTATAACTATGATATAGATCTCTATTTTATTGTGGTCTCCTCCACTCCTACAACCACACCTTTCCACCCTTAGAAATATTTTACTTTTTTTTATAATTACTTTTATTAATAATACATTAATACAAACATATATATATATATATATATGAGTATCATATAAAATAGGAGTAAAAAAGGAGTATCATATTATGCAGACCTGTATTCTATAGATACATATTAAACTAGAGCTCTCTACACTTTCGACTCAAGAACAGGAAACTGTGGCAAACAGGTCTGCATGATTACCCTCAGCTGTTAGCATCTCATGATCATCAAAGGCATACTGAATTATTCTTGAACCTGCTGTCAATGATGGAGCAGTCATTGTCTGGATAATATCAGATGATAACATCCAACATGAGTCAGGACGAGAAGGGAAACTATGTTTAGAACGTCTTCCATGTGGAGACATAAAATTGACCTTATAATCACTAAATTCTTCTGATACTTCAACCACTAATCCAAACCAAATTTTATTATCATAGTTACAAGCTACATATACCCCAACTTGTATATCTTCAGTTGAAATGTGCTTTTGCTCATGTAAATTATCTTTAAACGATGGATGCACAACTGTCATAATTTTTGTAGGACCTGAGGAAATCTCACCAACCTCCAACTGGGTATGACTAATAGGCACAAATCTATGAAATCTACGAGTACCTGGGATGGTTACAGAATTTTTATATCTATTTTCCAGGAATTCAGTTGTCTGCTGGACATTTTGTTTCGATAAGAATACAAATTTTGTGCTGGTATCTTTCTCATCCAGAAATTTCATCATGTCAAGTGGTGTCAGAATTTGGTCTTTAAATGTACGTTGAAGACTGTCACGAGCCGTCATTCTTTTTGCTGTGCCTCCGACTCCATCACAAGCACTTTTGCCATGTGAAGTTGCAAAAAAGTGGCATTCAGCATCCAGTCCAAAGTCCTCTTTGTGGTGACACAAATTGGTGAAGTTATATTTATTCTTATACTGCCCTCCGCAACCATCAGTAAAGTAATGAATCTTCCGCAGGCCTGAGCTCTCTTCTTTTATCATGGGGATCAGTTGCTTTAAGAACGCAAAGACAAGGTTTGTACTATGTTTCATGTCATCAGAAATGAAACAATAACTTTTAACTTTAATTTCAACATCATTTTCATTTACTTTATAGTAGAACACAAATGGATGAACTGTTGCCTGACTATTTTCCCAATGGTAACCTTGTGCAGCATCTTGTACAATAAATGAGTAGTTTTCAGAGAAGTCTCTAGGAGAATACCTTCAGTGACCATCAGATTAGGTTTGTTTTTTTAGGAAACTTGCTTGTGCATCAGCCACATAAGTGTGTCTTGTTAGTGCACAAATTCTAGTTGCCAAAGACTTAATGAAGTTTTCAAGGGATTCACCGATGTTAATAAGGGTTGTCCGATCCGTGGAAGTCCACTGCTTGTATGTAATTATGGTGCCGACTGCATCCTGAACAGATTCCAATCCTTCAAGGAATGCAATAACACCTTCTTCTCCTGGACACAATGCACATTTTTGTAGCATACACTCTTCCTTTTCACTGTCACAAACTGCATAGAGAATGAGGTCTTTATATGATAGTTGTTTTTCCCCCAAAGCTGATAGCTGAAGTTTGGGATTTTGGTGGTAGGTACAGACACACACAGTGTGTGTTCCTCCAGCTCCGCCAAGACACACCACTTGGGTCTCAATGCAGCAAATGATGAGAAACCTATTTTTGGATTAGTGTCATTTGCCTTGAAAACAGCGAAAATCTCACGTAAATTACCAAGCACCAATCGTTTCTGCTGTAGTTGCTTCTCTCCTTCATGATTCCTAATTGATAGACAATCCTTCTTGCCTGGACATATTCTGCTTATTTCATCTGATTCATAGAAAGTGCACACTGCTTCCTTCTCTTTCTTTGTTATAACCCGACCTTTGCTAATATGTGGAACTTCTGGTAATATGCCATGTTCTTTCTTTATTTTGCGGCTGGTTGAAACCATTCTTGTAGATGCATTGAAGAAAGATGCTGTTCTGTGAATGGTGTACGGTGAGAGTGTTAGTATTTGAATCTTCCTCTTGTAGTCAGTCGTCTCACTGAAGGCATTCTTGAGTGCTTGCATCACTCCTGCATGCCTGCGAAAATGATATACATGTTTGAGTAAATTTATATGCAAACATATGATCTATATATAGGCTTAGTATACTTTAATGAAGGTACTACAGATATATATACAGTACTCACAAATTATTGTCATCCATTTTAGATTGCTTTTCTTCACTTTCTTGTGTAAAACTTGTCATATGAAGTTTCTAGCTTTCTCTTCAGGGATGTTGATGCCATTTCAAATTTTGTTTCAGCCTTTGAAGATCTCCCTTTTCGTGACAGACCCTCTGAAAAACAAATAAAATAAATTGTTATAACTTTTTTAATCAACTGTAGGCCTATAGATGTACATGTACATTACATATGAATTTGGTAAATACCGTATATATAATCATAACTGTATTGATCTTCATTATATAAATTGATATGCATACATCTGAATTTGTCAAATATATAAAGGTTGTAATGTTCATACATGTAGTTATATATATTGATGTTTTGTTACTATAATATCTACATAAATTAACACTTTAAAAATACTTAAACTTACTTGTCTTCACTGGTGTCACATTCAGCATTGAAGAATTGTGTCTAAATCTCCTTGGAAATCTTCAAACATTATTTCAGTAGTACACCCATAGGCAGAGGAACGTTTTCTGTGGCAGTGGCATCAGTGTCTGAGTTCGAATCTGAGACAATATCAGAGACTTTTTTGTCTTCAGCTTTGATTTTATTGATATTATTAACACAATTTTTACAAATGTTATCTCCATATATTAATCCGTGAATTCCTTGCAGTGTATTACGGACTGGCACAAGTGCTTTTTCGATCTTCTTCTTATGTTTTCTAAGAGGATCAGTATAGATCAGTATAGATGGTGAATAAGATACATTTTTATTGTTTATATTAAAAGTGCAATGGTGGAACTTCATTTTGTGTAAATAAATGTTTCCCCAAAATGTGTGAACTTCAAGGTCAAAGGGTCAATTCGTTCCTTGAAAAAGGGTGAACATTTTAATTTTTTTCTCCTATTGCTGTTTTCGTTGCATTTTTGGATTCTACAGCTCATTCTGAGTCCAAAAATATATAGTTTCATATGGTTACGATAATTAGTGAATGTGTGAGGTGCATCCAAAGATGCCGACCTTGAGCTATTTTGACCTTAACCTTGATTTTTCTGACCTTCATAACTCGTGAAGTAATGGTCGTAGAAAGCTGAAACTTTCACAGCTGGCTTTCTTGCACAAACGTACCTTATACACCAAAAATAAGCAAGATCTGAGATGGTCGGGTGTTAAGCACTGATTCACCTGTGCTGGAACCCCTCATTGCCAAATTCGCTGATGACACCAAGCTTGGGGCTAATGTTGGGACGCCCGAGGCGATCGAGCAACTGAGTGCGGACCTACGTAGGATAGGAGTGTGTTCCGAAAAATGGCAAATGCCGTTTAACTTGGGGAAAATGCCAAGATCGTGTACATTGGCTACGCCAATCCCAAGTCGGACTATTCCATGTTGGGGAGTAATGTCGAGGCCAGTAACTTGGAAAAGGACTTGGGTGTGATAATTAGCAGGTTCCTTAAGTTTACGAAACAGTGCGTAGAGGTGGAAAAGAAAGCCCAGAAGCTGTTGGGTTATATGAGGAGGCAATTTCGATTTCGGAAAAAGGAGATTGTGCTCTCTCTACAATTCCCTGGTTCGGCCGCGTCAGTTCTGATCGCCCACCCTCAGGAAAGATATTGAGAGGCTGCAGCGAGTCTAGGCGAGGGCCACAAAGTTAATCCCTTCCGTTGGGCATATGGGCTACAATCGACGCTTAAGCCCCCTGAATTTGTTTTCGCTGGAAACTCGGAGGCTGCGTGGTCAATTCATCGAGGTTTTCAAGCTGTTACACGGGTTCAACAATGTCGATTTTAGAAGCATGTTTATTTTAAATAACTCAACGCGCAACAGTTGTTGGAAGTTGGATTTGAAACGGTTTAGCACTAGTGTGTGTGGGAATTGCTGTACCTATCAGATTTGTGACACCTGGAACAGGCTACCTTCAGAAGTTGTGAACAGTTTCTCTGTGGATCAGTTCAAGAAAAGGTTAAACCGAATCTTGCACACTATTTGAGGGTGTATGAATTTTTCCCTGGCACCTGTTACCATTGGTAGTTCCTCGGTATGGGCCGCAATGCCTTTTGAGGTACTTCTTGTCCTTGTGTATATATATATATATATATATATATATATATATAATATATATATTATATATATATATATATATATATATATATATATATATATATATATATATATATATATATAGCACACCGGACAAAAAATTAGTCACCCCTAATAGCACCGATAGTAGGAAGTTCAAGGTCACACAGAGGGCGCTGATGTAGCATTGGTAAGTGACAAGTAGCGGTGACGTAGCACACAGGATCAGATCCGTTTCGTGAGGTGGTGAAGAACAAAGTGTGTGTTGGATATAGTCTGCAAAATGGGTCGTGAGGCAGATGTTACTCAGTGGCAAAAAGGAGCCATCGTGTTTGGCAGAGCCCACGGACACAAAATGTCTGAAGTAGCCCAATTTGTTGGTGTGTCAACGCGTACTGTCCAGCGAGTTTACAAAGAGTGGTGTAGTTCGCAATCAACTGACAATCGACGGCGTAACTGTGGCCGGAAAACAATTCTCGACAATAGGGGCCGCCGCCATGTTTCTCGTCTAGTAACTGCAAATCGTTTTCAAACCAGAGAACAATTGCTCCAAGAAACCAATGAGGTTCTCCAGCGACCAATTTCCGAACGGACATTGCGACGAGAACTGCATGCGATGGACATCTGGAGCAGGGTACCACGAAAGAGGCCGCTGTTAACAGCAAGTCACAAATTGGCACGTTATAAATGGGCTCAGAGGCACAAAAAGTGGACTGCGGCAGATTGGAAACGTGTAATTTGGTCCGATGAGTCCCGTTTTTGTTTGTTCTCCAATGATGGGAGGCGACGAGTATATCGCAGGTCCAATGAAGCCTTTAATCCTGAATGCGTCGAAGGTGTTGTTCAGGCTGGAAACAGAAAGTGAAGCGCAGGAATAGACACCCACGGACTCTGGCGGAACTTCGGGACCGGCTGATGAACGAGTGGCAGCAAATCGATGTTCAGTACATGCACAACCTCGTAGAGTCTCTGCCTCGCCGGATTCGTGCGGTTATCAAGGCCAGAGGCGCCGTCACACGTTATTAGGTACATTCTGAGAGGGGTGACTAATTTTTTGTCCGGTGTGCTATATATATATATATATATATATATATATATATATATATATATATATATATATATATATATACCGTATATATATTTCTCTCTCTCTCTCTCTCTCTCTCTCTCTCTCTCTCTCTCTCTCTCTCTCTCTCTCTCTCTCTCTATATATATATATATATATATATATATATGTGTACACACACACACACACACCTCGGTGGTGTAGTGGTTAGCCGCAGCAAAACCTAGCTGTTCATTCTTTCATACAATAAAGAAAGTAGTTGGTAGATAAATTGGTATCCTGGGTGGCCTTGTGGTTAAGACGCTGGGCTGCTGGTGGGGCGTGGTTCGGACTACACTGTTAAGCTGTAGGTCTAAGGTGGAGTGAAAAGCTTGACCTTCGTCAGAATGAACAATTCGGGTTAACCAAAGGTCACACACACACACACACACACACACACACACACACACACACTGTACACTATATAGACTGTTCCTCTCCTGCACCATGTGTGCCTAAATTTCTGTGGGAAAAATTGGTTAGTGCTTCTTGATTTTTCTTTTCTATTTTTGTTTTATGTCGTAGAAAAATAAATAAAATTTGTGTTGTCTCATAAATAAATATTAAAAAGTGTATAAATCGCTCTTGAGGATTTGGTTTCGATAAATCTTTCACGAAAGGAGGCAAAAAGGAAATTTCAAATGCAATTTTACTTTTGTGTTAGAAATGTTTTTCATAGTGTGTGTGTATATATATATATATACACCTCGTTGATGTTCCATGCGTTGGTCTCTCTTCACACGAAGGTCAGGCTGGTGGCCCCGCCTCTAGGCCTGGCTTGGTGGAGGAGCGAGTTGTTTTCTTGCGCTCTCAACTGCACAGCAAGGTACACCCGGCTCATCTGGTACCGTCTTGAGCCAGGCATCGTCGTCTTTTGAAGACTTCATCTTTGACCCCTGTAACGTTTTTGAGATCCTTTGGAAGCTGGTTAAAAAGTTTTGGTCTCCTGACAACCAAGCTATTTTCCTTGTGTTGAAGAGGTCCCTTGTCAGGCCTTTAATTTGGGAACACTACACATTGTGCCTTTCCTATTTTCCACCTTATGGATGGTAATTGGGTTTAGTTTGAGGTTTGGTACCATTTTTCGATTATTTTCCATATGTACTAGGGGCACTCAATATATTTTGCCCCATCCTTTTTTCTTAGCTAAATAATAGGCCATGGGGCTGAAATGTCTTTTGCGCCGTAAGTTTAAACTTTCTGCGCTTCACATAACCTGGTTTTTCCGGTTTGAACCTTCCCTCCACCGGACCTCCATAAAACCGATGGTTAACGCAGTTTCGAAAATGGCGTCTGACGGTGATGTGCGTCGTAAACAGAGAGCTGTTATAGAGTTTTTAACCCCAGAGAAGGAAACAGTTGGAAATATTCACAAACGTCTACGGAAATGCTGCTGTTGATCGAAGCACAGTTGGACGCTGGTCTAAACGTGCGGGATCATCAGAGAGAGAGAGAGAGAGAGAGAGAGAGAGAGAGAGAGAGAGAGAGAGAGAGAGAGAGAGAGAGAGAGAGAGAGAGAGAGAGAGAGAGAGAGAGAGAGCCTCGATGATGAGCCACACAGCGGTCGCACGGCATCGTTTGTGACATCTCACACTGTGCGACGTGCTAACGGCATTCGATCAAATCGGCGTGTCACATACAAGGAGCTATCATTAGTGCTAGAAATTAGTGAAGTAAGTGTGAATACGATAATTCAGCAACTGGATACTCAAAAGTGTGTTCACGGTTTGTTCCTCGCGAACTGACTGAAGATCACAAAGCCCAAAGAAATTGCTTCTGAGTCGTTTTTTCGATACGAGACAGAAAGGGATGACTTCCTTTCCCGAACTGTAATTGGGGATGAGACTTGGTTACACCACTTTGAACCTGAAACAAAACGCCAATCCATGGAGTGGCATCGCGCAGACTCCCCACGCAAGAAAAAGTTCAAAATGGTTCCCTCTGCACGAAAGGTTATGACCACCATCTTCTGGGACATGAAAGGGGTGATTCTGGTGGACATTATGAAGAAAGGACAAACAATCCACTCAGAGGCATATATTGCTACCCTACAGAGACTCCAGAGACGTATAAAGCGAGTTCGACTGGAGAGAAAACTGGAAGACGTCCTACTTTTGCACGATAACGCAAGACCACACAACAGTTTGCAAACAAGAGAGGCCATCACAAAAATGCGCTTGACTGTGTTACCCCACCCTCCATACAGCCCGGATCTGGCACCTTCAGACTTTTATTTGTTTGGGCCAATGAAGGATGTTATTCGTGGAAGAAAGTTTCAGAGTAATGGTGAAGTTGTTGAGGAGGTTAAGATGTGGCTCCAGCGGAACCCATCGGACTTTTACCAGCAAGGAATAAAGGCCCTTGTTTCGAGGTGGAGGAAAGCCGTAGAAAAGCATGGGAACTATGTGGAAAAATAAAAACTTGTGAAAGAGGTATGTAACTACTTGTGCACAAAATTTCTGGAACTTACAAGGAAACTTGGAAAGAAAAAAAAAAGGTGGGGCAAAATATATTGAGTGGCCCTCGTAGATTGTGTTGTACCTCTCTGTCCTTCTTTCCAGGGAGTACAGACTTAGTTTACATAGTCTTTCCAGTAGTTGAGCTCTTTGCAGCCATCAATCTTTGCTGTGAAATGTGTGAGAGTTTCTTCTAGTGAATTAATTTCTTCCTTTTTATATGGGGACGTCAAGACTGAGCAGTATTGAAGTTTTGGTATATTCAGTGTTTTTAGCAGGGGAATCATTACTGTCATGAATGTCCCTTCTTTTGAACGTTCTTTAGTACCTGTCCCGCGACTCTTTTTACTTTGTTTATTGTCATCTGATTTTGTGTTCCGAATTTTCGCATCATCGGTCATTATTATCCCCAAATCGGTCGCTTTTCTGCTTCTCTGAATTTCCTGCCTATTTGGAGGGTAATATGCAGTTTAAGTTCCTTATTTCTACTATATATGAGGGGTCGCGCGTCTTAAGATTCTTAAGCGCCACCACAGGCCAAAACGTGTTTTTGATGGATATCACTGTTTTCACCCTTCCTCTATCGCGTGGTTTGGATTATAATGACCTTCCGACACGAAGTATGGTTGAAAACCTTATGAAGCGAGCTACTTTTTTCACCTCTATCGCCAGCCAAAAGTTCACCCAAAGTTCGGCATAATAAGAAAATAAAAAAATTAAAAATAATATATATAAAATATGAAAATCTATTCCCAAAACTCATCAACATCTTCATTAGCATACTTAGAACTCTAATTTAGCCAAAAATGAACGTTCTAGCTCAATTAATAACAGATACTATTGCGAGAATATTGCTGAACTTTGGAGGCGATTTCTGCCGAATTTTAATTTTGGCGCTTAGGTACCTTAAGACGCGGGACCCCTTATATATATATATATATATATATATATATATATATATATATATATATATATATATATATATATATATATATTATATATATATATATATATATATATATATATATATATATATATATATATATATATATACAGGGTGAGTCAAAAGTAGCGCCCGATTTCTATTTTTTCGGCTGCAATTGTGCATCGATCACGAGGGAGGGAACTTTGAAAATTGCAAGTAAAACAGCTTGGTACAGTTCCGTAATAATTTTCCCCCGAATAAATGGTTAGATAAACATGTCATTCATTTATTTCTACCTTCTTGTACACTGTAATACAAATGGCAAACAAACAATCAACTGACAGAAATCGGGCGCTACTTTTGACTCACCCTGTATATAAAGGGTGTCAGGAAATGATTGCCCCACCCCTGTACAGAAGAAACTGAAAGGAATAGAAAAAAAACAGACAAAACCACGCGAAAGAGCGTTTAATTTTGAATAGAAAACACTCGTTTTAATATCGGGTGTTGCCCCCATTTGCAGTTCTGACGGCCATTAATCGACGGGGGTATGATCCCAGAAGTGTCTCAAAGAGATCGGTATCATGACTCATTTCTTGAAGGACTTCGTTGATCTTTGCAGTCATAATTTCTGTTGAATACCGATTCTGAATGGGTTGTTCCAGCATTAAGGACTCCACCCGATCCTTCATGATGGATCCGACATGTTCACAGACATTAAGATCGGGAGAATTGCCAGGCCATTCATTATTTCCGAAAAAATCAATGTTATTGTCCTTAAGCAGTTGTTGAGTCGCAAGTGCTTTCATACAGGGGGCTTTGTCATGAAGAAAGGTTGCCTGTTCAACATCCAAAACACACTCGGGGTCTTTCAAAAACGGAATTACACGTTGGGCTAAAATTACATTTCGAAAATAAGGCCCATCCCGACTGGTTCCTCTTGGTTGATAACCCAGATGAGCTTCCGAATAGAGAACATAATGAAAACACCCACACATGCTGGTATTTTTTACTATTTCTCGATACTTCTGGTCGTCTGGGACTTCATCAGGAGTTGTTGCCCAAACCCGATCATTCTGAAAATTTGGTTTTCTGGAAACATAAACGAAGAATTCATCGCTGACAACCAAGTGAAGGAAATCGTCTTCCGTCCATTCCTCAAGATAATCACAAAACCATAGCCGATCTTCAATATTAAGATCACACTTCCGTGGCTTAGCTATTTCATGCCAAGCACTCAAGCCTTGGCGAACTCGAAATTGATGCACAAGTTGCCGATTGACTATCTTACCACGACGGATAAGTATCTCTTTCGCTACCTCAGAGCAGCTCTTCTTTCGGCGCGTGATGCAGCAAGCACAATGTCTTTCGATTCTTGAGATAATTTCTCCGGTCTTCCTCCTCGAAATTCTGTTTCACAATCTTCAGGATTCTTATTCCAATTCCTTTTGACAGTCTTCTGATCTTTTTAATCTCTCAGCCACCCAGTGTCGAGTTATGAAAGTTGCACCAGCTTCCTTTGCTTCACGAAATGTGACAGCTCGAATGCGGTCAAGAACTCGCTTTTTCTCTGAATCGTTCAAAATAGATGATGCCATGGTTTCTGTGGGGAAAAAAATGGTAAGAATTAAAATCACAGGAATAGAATATAATGGTTTTTATTCAGATTTTAACGCTCTTTCAAGTGGTCTCGCCGGTTTTTATCTATCTCTTCTAGATTTTGCTCTACAGGGGGGGGGGGGGCAATCATTTCCTGACACCCCGTATATAGGTACAGGGTGTCCGAGAATTATCTGTACAATTTTTGGCTGTTATTAAAAGTCAACCATGAAGTGTAGAAATTCCAGTGTTGTCCCATTTTACAGTCTCATTAAGTTTTTTCTGATACCAAGTTTTGACAAGTTTTTTAGAAATTCCAGTGTGTCCGAAAATTATCTGTACAAGTTCATCTTTTAATAAAATTCTTGATAACACACGTAAAATTCTTAAACAAGGTTATTTAGAATCTGTATTTTCAAAAGTTTCTTTTATTAAAGTAACGTTGTTACAAACATTCGATATGTGCACCATCAGTGATTCGCAAAACATCCAATCGATAATCCAGATCAGGGCCTGATTTTCCAATAGGCAACATAGGCCATTGGCCTAGGGCCCACCAGTAACTGGGGGCCCACTGGGGACCTCCTACAATCCCTTGACACAAACAGTATCATTGACAAATTTGCCATAGAAAAAAGCAGGAAAAAGTCATTTTGAACTTCACATAGTTGTGCTTGCAAATTTTATGCTTCAGTTTCATTGTATTTTTCCATTATTCCTATGTGTAAGATGTACATGATATGGAACTTGATTTACTTTGATGTACTTGATATGGAACTAATTTGATTAAAAATTATTAATGTGTAATGTATTACATTATGTTGTAATTCTTATTGCAAAATTTATTATGCTTCAATTTGACTGTTTTTTTTTTCCATTATTCCTTTGTGTAAGAATAAGTTGTACATGATATAAAACTAATTTGAATAAAATTATTGATGTGTTACATTATGTTGTAATTCTTTTTTTTTTTACATTACAATATTACGATATATATATATATATATATATATATATATATATAATATATATATATATATATATAATATTTTTTTTGGGGGGTCACTGATAAGGTTTGGCCTAGGGCCCACAAGCAAGTAAATCCGGCCCTGATCCAAACGTTGCCATGTACGCTGCAGCATATCCACATCAATTCGCTCAATAGCAGCTGTGATTTTTGCTTTTAAATCATCAATGTCTGTCACCCGCGTACAAAAAAGAAAAAACTTGTCAAAACTTGTTATCAGCAAAAACTTAATGAGTTTCTCTGTAAAATGGGACAACACTGGAATTTCTACACTTCATGGTTGACTTTTAATAACAGCCAAAAATTGCACAGATAATTCTCGGACACCCGGTATATACTGTATATGTAAAACCACATATCTTCTATTTTCTCTCGTATTTTTCTTAGAGCATTGAAAGTTTAGTCCTGAATTTTTAGATTCCGAGTTATGCAATATCATGAATATTGGTACTAAATTATGGTACCCTATTTCATTTTTAGGTAACTGCCTTAGGAAAGCCAAGAATAGGTATTATAATAATGTAACTGTAAAGGAATTTGAGCGTAAAAATATTCTTAGCCTACCTTACTTACCATGTTAGTTTTCAATATCTTCCGACCTTACTTAAAGCAATTGGCGTTACTGTAGTCTTTAAGTATAATAATACTGTTAAATCACGCCTAATAAAGAATAGCCCGGATAATGTGGTTGGTTGTGTGTATTCGATCGGATGTACAAAATGTAACTCAGTATATATAGGCCAAACGGGTAAAACGTTGGATATTAGGGTAAAACAGCATAAATATGTGTGTGTAGAACAGCAAATAATTCTAATGCATTGGTTAACCATATGTATAGATTTAATCATAGCATCAAGTGGGATAGTTCTAAAGCGCTTGTTAAAAATAGTGATATAATTGAAATAAATATTCTAGAATGTGCATTTATCCATTTTAAAAATAATTTCAATAACAGTGCGGGAATGTATAAAATTAACAATATCTTGTTTAAGTTCCTTCTGCCTCTCATTAAGTCTTGTTAATTATGCGCTAATCTCTCTGTTTCCGTCCCGCTGTACAGTATATATTGTGGGCATCTTGCCTGCTCTCTTCATTCCCTGACGAGGTGTATTTCTGAATACACGAAAGCAGAGCTGGGCACTTGCGGCATATTGCGGTACTGCGGTACTGCTGCACTACCAAACCGGTACCAAACCGGTACGCGGAAATTTGAATGCGGTAGCGGTACTGCGGTACTTTCAGCGATCCTTTGCGGTACTGCGTTATGGGGGCCCGGGGTGGTAGTGCGGTGGTACCGCAAGTACCGCAGTACCGCAAAATATGCCGCAAATGCCCAGCTCTGCACGAAAGGCCTTGAAATAATTTTTCCTTTTCCTTGTGGGTTTACATCATTCATTTATTTCACGTGTTTAATTGTGAAATTCATCATATATATATAAAATTCCAAATTTGATTTTCTTTAAATTCATTAATTTCCAATTCGCATGTAAATTTTATAAATGTCTGCAAACTTTATAGAAAAAATTATTTCTACTTTGAATAAACTTAAAAATGAAAAGGAATAATTTGGATAAATCAGATCCTATGAAAGTAAAAATCTATGTTTGAAATGATTGTACGCATATTGCAATTGAAAGTAGACCCTTTAATTAAAACTAAACGTTTTTTTGTACGATTAAAGGATATAGTGAATGGATTATTTAAGAAATTACTTCCTTTCAACGCAATTTATAAAGAAACTTCAGTTAAATTACTCTTCTCACGATCGGCTTCAGACATTTTATCCCCTTTCTGCATGCTGTTATATATAATAATACAGCCACAATATAATATATAAAAACGTGTAATATTTTCATAAAGAAATACATATCCATGCGGTAAGGGGTTAAATGACATTCTCAAAGTTCATGAACACAATTTGTCGATTAGATCAGTATTATGGACTCGAATAATTATGGATAGCAAAATTCTTAATTGCGTTATTTTATCAGAATTTGTACGAGTGTATAAACGAATATACAGGGAAGAGTTCTTCGGAATCTGCTGATACTAAATCTGAAATACTCGTATTTGTTTTATTTTTCTTTGCCATCATGGAAAGAATTCGTTGAAAAAACTGCCTTCATATCTTTGCTATCATGGAGAGAATTCGTTGAAAAAACTGCCTTCATATCTTTGCTATCATGGAGAGAATTCGTTGAAAAAACTGCCTTCATATCTTTGCTATCATGGAGAGAATTCGTTGAAAAAACTGCCTTCATATCTTTGCTATTATGGAGAGAATTCGTTGAAAAAAACTGCCTTCATATCTTTGCTATCATGGAGAGAATTCGTTGAAAAAACTGCCTTCATATCTTTGCTATCATGGAGAGAATTCGTTGAAAAAACTGCCTTCATATCTGCTATTATGGAGAGAATTCGTTGAAAAAACTGCCTTCATATCTTTGCTATCATGGAGAGAATTCGTTGAAAAAAACTGCCTTCATATCTTTGCTATCATGGAGAGAATTCGTTGAAAAAACTGCCTTCATATCTTTGCTATCATGGAGAGAATTCGTTGAAAAAACTGCCTTCATATCTTTGCTATCATGGAGAGAATTCGTTGAAAAAACTGCCTTCATATCTTTGCTATCATGGAGAGAATTCGTTGAAAAAACTGCCTTCATATCTTTGCTATCATGGAGAGAATTAGTTGAAAAAACTTCGACGACCCTACTTCAACAAAGCTACATGGGTGTCATTCCAATTACTGACTGAAAAAGAACGTGCGTCTTTCGATGCGAACGTCACTGAATGAGAGTTTGACCCCTCAACCCTAGAGCTACAGCCTCATCGCTCCTGCAGTGGCCATCTACTCCTGGCTCTTTAGCAGACGGTTAATCCATCAGCCCGAAGATAATTGGTTTCAAAGATGTCTTTTAAATCACTCGAGTGCCACGCAGAGTTAAGAGCTTGCTTTGCCGCATTTAATTGCTGGAATTAATTTCGCCGACTAAACGAAGTGGTGGTTATAATAAACAGTGAGGAGGGCCAGAAACTGGCACAGTGCTCAGGCCAGCTAATGCGGCCCACTGCTCTAACCTGTTATAACTGTAACTAGTGTAACTACAACTTTAAACAATATGATTTAAAAAAAAAAAGTTACTCTCTTCACACAATATTCACAAAGTTTTTCATTTTCTTGAATAATAACATTGAAACCCTATTTATACAAACTTAAAACCCAATTTTTATCAACTGTATACTTACTGTAGTTCAATGTGTAATAGCTGTTTACTCACTCACTCACTCACTCCCTCACTCACTCCCTCACTCAGGTAGTTCGTGTCTCACCAACACAAGGTTGACGGACATACAAGAATACTTATTCGTACAGGTCACCTACAAGACACTATGAGTATATCAAATCCATTGTCATGCAGAAAACATGGTTTTACTTAAAACCACACTTTGAGAACTACTTTTGAAATTTTAGGCAGTTTGAATAATCAACTTTTGTAGGATCTTCCTATACAGTACTAGAATCGCGCTATATATATATAATATATATATATATATATCTATATATATATATAATATATAATTATATATATATATATATATAACCACAAGGAAAAAGAAAAATTATTCTTCTTCTTTCGTGTCTTCAACAATACACCTCGTCAGGGAATGAAGGGAAAAAGCAAGAAGTCGAAAAAAATGTCTACAACGTAAATAGTTCGGAGGGATTGTTTAAATTCATATATATATATATATATATATACACACAAAAACTCAGAATGGTCCCCTGAGAAACTTATATGTTAAACACAGACCGTGCATGGAACAAGGAACTCTTCTGGGAAAATTAAATCCACTATAGTCCGAATAAGTAATGGTAAATGACAAATACCATAGTTTTTCTTTTTCATGATGCTAGCCCGACGTGGGCAACGGGTCTCTCGTGGGACTAGGCTTGCTTTAAACCCTAGATCCATGTCCCAAAGCTGGATCCTGTCTGCTTTGCAGATAGCTGGTGAGGGAAGCTATATTTATGGGATCTCTCTGCTAGAGACCCGTTGCCCACGTCGGGCTAGCATCATGAAAAAGAAAAACTATGGTATTTGTCATTTACCATTACTTATTCGGACTATAGTGGATTTAATTTTCCCAGAAGAGTTCCTTGTTCCATGCACGGTCTGTGTTTAACATATATATATATATATATATACTATATATATACCATAAGAAGACAACACTGAATGATTATTCATCTGTGCAAATTTAAAATAAATTATTTTCAAATTATGAAGGACATCAATTTAGAAATGGAAAAACATTGAAAAATGGCCATTTTTCTAAAAGTACTTTTTAGCTTTTTCTGAATTTTAATTTAGAATTTAAATTTTGTAGTAAAGTTTGTAGTTTACCATAATAAATTTGTCAGTCAGATACTAACATTGAAGATGGCCGTACTTTAATATTTGACGTTAATGATGTTTCGAGGTCTGGTTCTCCAATACAGTATAATTATATTTATTAAAGCTTACATATACCGCATGTAAAGTAAGGGCTTTAATCTTGTTATATATATCGGTGGCAGGCCAAATTTAGATGTATATAGCGCCTATATTGGGGGGCAGACTGCTTATTGACCCAAACTTTAGTAATTATATATATATATATATATACACACACACGAAATAAACCGAGAACTGAGAAACGAATGTGAAAAAGCATATTTTTATCGTTCATCTCTGCGAAATAAAATTAATTGGCACCCATTAATTGAGACATTTAAAATCCTTTGGCTTTAGTTGCGTCGCTTCGTTTACAATTTCGTCCCCCCTCTACACACACACACACACAAACACACACGTAATTTTTTACGCGTGAATGGCGAGATTTAGCGCCATTTAAAGAACCTAATTAACCTAATCTAACCTTCGACCGGCTCCCGTGCTCATTGGGTTAACAGTTTCCCTATCACTGAGGTTTGGGGTTCGACTGTCGATGCTATCAGGGAGTTAGCTCAAAGGACCGCGTTAGTCTGGGATGAGCGCTGTGCTGGTTTCTGACCCTCTCTTACTGATTATATTATAACTTAACCTTCATTAGGCTGATATTCCTCTTCTTTATATATAATGATTTTCAATGAAAAAGATGTGACTGGTGACACCCTAAGGTCGCTACACACGTTTGCGTCGCAATGAGCTTTGTGTATCGTAAATATTGTCACGGTTTCTCAAGATAGCCATGAAACGCACACACTAAAGTTGAGTCGTGATTTTAATTTATTTTCAGGATATTTTTAGGAAAACTTCTTTATTACAAACAAAGGTATACCGAAAATAGTTATCATAGCCGCGGAGAAATTATTTAAATTTGGATGTGTATTCTGTGGAAAAACTCGGCGTGCTTACTTGCCTCCTCCTATCAGTTTTGAGCTTTGCTTCCTGCTGCTATGCTTGGGGCACTTCCGGCAGTCCATTTGCTGCGTTCAGTTATTTTCGTCGTGGTGGCCCATAGGTTGGGCACCCTCTCTTACTCGCTGAAATGATGTGGCAGAGGAAATATCACGTATTCAGCTACTCTGAACCAACTGCTCATTAAAAACATAAGGGCGTTTACTTTGGCTAAATTTGTTCAGTTGCACATGTACAAAAACTTGACCAACAAGCCACGTAATTCTAAGAATTAATTTGAAATTGTTAAATATTGCCAGTATAAATGGTATGTAATCGTAGGTACGCAGTTGCCGTTCCTGTCGGTATACATACACGCGTAATGCAGTTTGTAACTTTAAATAACTTTAATTTTACATAAATACTTTTCGCTTTAAAAAGTCACTGCATGACTGCTACTATTACTATTATACTACATTCTGAAAACATTAACAGACGTACAATCACGTCTATATAATGCAATATATAAAAAAAAGTGGGGGTTTTCCTATAAAGGAATATAACCTCATAAGAGAATCGATAAATGTATAACGATTTTTATTTCGTTTAATGAGCAATTTCTTACTCGGAGTTTATGAGGTGTTCTACTTTACACTTGTTGATAATTTCGTTTGGAGGCTCGTAATCATCTTTATAAGCAAAATTACACCGGTCATCGTCCGGATCACGGAGACTATAAAAATTTGTACTCCCATTTTTATTTCGTTCAGTTTCAAGTTTTGAAAGCATACCCGATTTTATGGTTAATAATTGGATTCGTCCGTGGACGTCACATTTTATTTTCATATATATAAATAACCTTACCTTACAACCTTACAAAGGTTCCGCGCGATGATTTCTCATTTCGCGAAGGTCAAGCTTGTCGCCCCTCCTCTCGAGTTGGCCTGGTGAAGTAGTGAGTTGGATTCTTGCGCTCTCCACCTCACATAGCCAGGTGTATATATATATATATATATATATGTGTGTGTGTGTGTGTGTATCATATATATACATATATATATATATATATACACAATTTTTTGTCATGTGACCATTTTTTACCCAGTAGGTCGAACAGGTTATACATTTTATATATTCAAATTTGTAATCACTTTCGCTTGTGTTAAAGCTACTGTTTGTGTGTAGGGGCAGTCTATAAGAAAGTTGAGAACTTTTTTTTTACTGAATACAATAATTATGCCTCTTATATTTTCGAATTTCACCCGCGTAAGGATTTTAATTAAAAATGTCTTAAGTCAAATAAATCGTGTTTCATGCTTCATCAGCCTTTACACAGCCTCTGATTTGTTTTAGGTTAGGTTAACTTGAGTCAACCTAACCTAGCGTAACTTAACCTCAAAAAAGTAGGTCGTACAAATAAATCGACTTCTAATATACTATTTCAGAAATGAAGCCTTATATATATATATATGAAAATTATTTCACGAAAGTAACATGTGAAAAAAATTTATGATGAATAAAACCACGAAGGAAAGGAAACACAAAATGGTGCTCAAGCGCTTTCGTCTAATGACATCCTCAGGAACACTTCTTCTTTCTCTTCGCCCGTTCCCGCCTCTATGCGGGGTCGGCGTTTCTGACCAGCCTCCTCCACACAGCCCGGTCCTGGGCTTCTTCTTCCGACAAACCCTTCTCCCTCAAATCGTCCCTCACCTTCTCCATCCACCTTCGCTTCGGTCTGCCTCTCTTTCTCCTGCCATGCACCTCCATATTCATCGTTCTCTTACCCACATAATCTTCGTCCCCTCTCATCACATGTCCATACCATTTCAGTCTACTTTCTTGTATCTTCCTCGAGATTTCTCCAACCTTTGTTGTGCCCCTTATCCTTTCATTCCTTACTCTATCCAACCTTGTCACTCCGCACATCCATCTCAGCATTCTCATCTCCGTTACATCTAGTCTTTTCTCATGATCTTTCTTTATAGCCCAAGACTCAGCCCCGTACATCATAGCCGGTCTTACCACAGTCTTATACCCCTTTCCCTTAACCCTTGCGCCTATTCTTCGGTCACACAACACCCCTGAAACTTTCTTCCAATTTTTCCAACCAGATTGCACTCTGTGTGTTATTTCTGTGTCCAGCTCACCATCCTCAGCCACTGTCGATCCCAAGTACGTAAACTTACTTACTCTCTTTAACCTCGCTCCCTCTAAACTAATTTCTGAGTCTTGATTTTCGTAGAACCTCAGGTATTCCGTTTTCTTTCTGCTGATTTTCAACCCTCTGTCTTCAAAAGCCCTCCTCCATTCCTCCAATTTTCTTTCTACTACTTCTCTCTTGTTGCTGCACAGAACAATATCGTCTGCAAAGAGCATACACCAAGGGGATTGATCTTTTATCCCCTGGGCCAACACATCCATAATCAAAACAAAAAGGTACGGGCTCAAAGAAGATCCCTGATGTAGACCAACCCTCACGGGGAACCATTCCGTTACACCTACACTACTCCTAACCTGGGTCCTTGCTCCTTCATACATACTTTGCACCAACCTAACGTACTTCTCCGGCACACCTTTCTCTCTCATACCCCTCCAAACCTCCTGGCGTGGCACTCTATCATATGCTTTCTCTAGGTCGATGAAAACCATGTGCAGTCCCTTTTGTCGCTCCCGGTGTTTCTCCATCAACTGCCTCAGTGCAAAAATCGCATCAGTTGTTCCCCTACCTGGCATAAAACCCAACTGCTCTTCCCCCACGGTTGTCTCTTCTCTTAACCTTTTCTCTGTAATCCTTTCCCAAACCTTCATCGTGTGTGACATAAACTTTATTCCCCTATAATTTCCACAATCCTGGATGTCCCCCTTCTCTTTGTAGATAGGTACGAGTGTACTATCCCCCCACTCCTCCGGCATTTCCTCTTGTTCATATATCTTCTGCATCAGATCCCACAATAGATCTATGCCCTCATCTCCCAAACAATTCCACGCCTCCACTGGTATCCCATCCGGTCCCAATGCCTTCCCCTTCTTCATTCCTTTCAACGCCACCTTCACCTCCTCCCTACTCACTCCTGAAGTTAACCCTTGATTTGGGACACCATCTTCAAAAATAACCCTTGGGTTTTCCTCATTTAACAGATGTTCAAAATAACTCTTCCATCTATCCATGATTTTATCCTGATCCTTTAAGACCACTCCCTGCCCATCCTTTACCTGTTTAATTTGAGTAAAATAATATTGTTATAGTGTTCCATTAGTTGTGATAAGCATGATCTTCCTGACCGGAATCGATGTTGGTTATCATTTTTTTTTTTCTGAGTTTCCCCATTAACCCCACCCCCTCCCCCATTAACCCCACCCCCTCCCCCATTTACCCCCACCCTTCCCCCATTACCCCCAAGGGGGGAAGGGGGGCTGGCACCTTGCAAAGGATTTACTTTAATTTTTTTTGGTTACTATATACCGTATATCGCATCTATTTTTCTGAGTTTCCCCATTAACCCCACCCCCTCCCCCATTACCCCACCCCTCCCCCATTTTGTGCCAAAATTATGATTAAAAATGAAGAAATGGGAAGAACTGTACCCCTCAGGAACACTGAAGTACATAAAAGGGTTACAGCCTATAGATAACCTATATGTAACCTATATATAGGCTGTAACCCTTTTATGTACTTCAGTGTTCCTGAGGATGTCATTAGACGAAAGCGCTTGAGCACCATTTTGTTTCCTTTCCTTCGTGGTTTTATTCATCATATATATATATATATATATATATATATATATATATATATATGTAAGTTTTTTGCGCACACCTACAGGTCGCTACAATTGGTGTAGAACAATGCGGTTTTCACCATTCGATGCGTCTTTTTATTGTGCAGTGCCCATGCTAAAAAAAAATTCCCTAACAAATCCTGCCCCCCCCCTTTTAGGGGTACAGTTCTTCCCATTTCTTCATTTTTAATCATAATTTTGGCACAAAATGGGGGAGGGGTGGGGTAATGGGGGAGGGGGTGGGGTTAATGGGGAAACTCAGAAAAATAGATGCGATATACGGTATATAGTAACCAAAAAAAAATTAAAGTAAATCCTTTGCAAGGTGCCAGCCCCCTTCCCCCCTTGGGGGAGAGGGGTGGGGTAATGGGGGAGGGGGTGGGGTTAATGGGGAAACTCAGAAAAAAAAATTGGTGGGGTAAATGGGGGTGGGGGAGGGGGTGGGGTTAATGGGGAAACTCAGAAAAAAAAATGATAACCAACATCGATTCCGGTCAGGAAGATCATGCTTATCACAACTAATGGAACACTATAACAATATTATTGATGCACTCGAAACAATGAAAACTATGATTTGGCGGGCCATAAAACTATAGAAATGAACGCAGTCATGAAAATCTTAGGCTTCAAATCCGAGCTCATTGTATTAAGATTTGTGAAGCTTTAGATTTTCATGGCTGCGTTCTTTTCTGTAGTTTTATTGAATGAATAATTGGTTTGCCAATAACTGGAAGGCCGCAGGCACCCCAATTACTGAGGCCCAAGGTGAGAGGAATAGGAATGATATCCAGATAAAGGGCTACTGATGTTCAAAATAAAATACCCCGTAGGCCCACAATTCAGCTGAAGCACCGCAGATCTAGCAAAATCGGCGCGTAGCGCCGACCTTTTGCTAGTATTTACCTAATTGGTAAAATGAGGTGGGTCACTGTTAACACTTGGAGATTGAGACACACACACACACGTGTGTGTGTGTGTGTGTATATATATATATACAGGGCGTCCCAAAAAAATGTATACACACTTTAACAGCTGATAGCTCAATTGATGTTTCTTTCTTTCCAAGTTAAACCCATTAGAATTAATAATGGCAGTCAGACTAAGCTTTGAACAAAGGAAATTCATTCTAAAATGCTACTGGAAGTGTGAAAACGCAGTTGAAGTGCAAAGACAGTTTAGGAGGGAGTTTCAAACAGATCCACCAACGCGACTTACCATCACTCGAATTAGAGATAAGTTTGAAGCCGATGGAACTGTTCAGAATGTCCACAAGAAGCGTTCCGGAAGACCACGGACATCGACAAGCCCCACAAAGCAAGAAAGAGTACTGGAAACGTATCACCAAAGTCCAAGAAAATCTGTGCGGCAAGCGAGTCGTGAGGTAGGAATTTCAGAATCGTCTGTCCAACGCATTTTGAAGCGCTGTCAATGGAAAAGTTACATTCCAAGATTAGTCCATGCTATTAATGAAGATGATGATGATCCGGACCGAAGAGTGGAGTATTGCGAGTGGTACTTGGCACGATGTGGATGTGGATTGGACGAAGGGGTTTCGTAGAATACCCTCCGCGTTCACCAGACCTCACACCACTAGACTTTTTTTATGGGGATACTTAAAAGACAAAGTCTACGCTATAAAACCTGCAACAGTCGCTGAATTGAGAGCAGCCATTGAACGAGAATGCACACAAATACCAAACGAAATGTTTCGTGATTTTTGCGATTCCATTGCTTCGCGTTATCAGCAGTGCCTGGACCAGAACGGACGTCAGTTTGAAAACAGGCGTTGACAAAACAATTAAATAATGTCTGTAGATTCTATTACATTTTGAAAATGAAATGTATTTTAATAAACACTGCCTTTATAAGTATTTAAAGTGTGTATACATTTTTTTGGGAGAATTTCGATTTGTGATTAAGCGAGGTCCGTAGCATAATGGTAGCGCGTCCAACCGGCAATTGGAAGGCCCTGGGTTCGATTCCAGGGCGGTTCGCCTCATTTTTCATTTATTCGTTATCTCTCCTCCTCGTGTGCAGAAACGTTCCTTAACACTTATGTCGTTTCTATTCATTTATATACTGCGCGGTCATTGCAGTTATATGCGTATATATATATATATATTTTTTTTTTATTTTTTATTTTTTATTTTTTTTAAGTTCGGGAAGAACCGATTCGCCTCTATTTAAAAGGACATATCTCGGCGGAAAAACAAAGAAAAAGTGAGAGGAAAGACAGAGGAAAAAGAAAGGGTGGAGGGGACAGTCGAAGTGGAAAAAGACCAAAGATGACAAGGACTGCAGGGTCGAGCCCCATCATCCTTGGGTGCTAGTGCCGGGAGGGCGCACGTGAAACCTCCAGGAACAAGCACGTACAAACGAGCACAAAGCGCACTCAAGAGCACGAGCTTAGAACCCCCTTGCGGGGATATATATATATATATATATATATATATATATATATATATATATATATATAGAGAGAGAGAGAGAGAGAGAGAGAGAGATTACAAGGGTCAAAGTTGAATCTTCAAAAGAAGAATAGATGCCTGGTTCAGGACAGTACCAGATGAGCCGGGTGTACCTGGCTATGTGCGGTGGAGAACACAAGCGAGCAACTCGCTCCTCCACCAAGCCAGGCCTAGAGGCGGAGCCACCAGCTTGACCTTCGTGTGAAGAGAGATCAACATACGAAATTGCAACGAGGTTCAACGAAGTGTGTATATATATATTATATATATATATATATATATATTAATATATATATATATATTTATTATAAGGAAGAACGATAATGCAAGAAAGAAATCGGGGAAAGAATTGGTTGAATAGCGTTGCAAAAGTATTTGCATATTGTGTAAGCAATGGGAAGAACTTATTTTTAAATATATATGAAAATGCGCAGCGTCAAAACCATTCATGTTATGAATATATTCTACGAAGAGGAGACATAAAATTTTTCAGTTTAAATTCTTTCCTTGGAGAGCAGACGCGTATCGTATATATATTATAGTAAAAGTGGTTGAAAGGAAGGTTAAACCAAAAAAAAAAAAATTGGAATACCATATGCATATATATACTGCGGTTCACGTACGAAGTGTCAATATTTTTATTGGCACCGAATTCAGTCGTTCACTTTATATAACCAGTACATTTTCACTTTCACACGCACATGAAACGAACACACACACACACGTGTGTGTGTGTGTGTGTGTGTATCCAGAAGGTCTACGCAATGGGAAATACATTAAAACTCTAATCTCACGAGAAATCCATTTTATGGAACCATGTCATAAATGTTCGAAATGTTCTCTCTCCACTTCAAAGCACGTTAATGTAATTCATTGGTTCCCAACGGGGGCGTTTCTTCCCTAGTATTGTAGGAATTGTAATGTAAAATTAGATTATTAGAACAATAACTATCGATGTATTCATTGTATTGACTGTTTTTCAAATACAATTACATTCACTAACCATGATATTGTTTGCTAAATTTTATATCCATGAAAAAATACTGTTTGGTGAAACGGGACGGTGTTCTTGAAAAAGGTTGGGACTTGGGAGCCACTGGTGTAATTCTTTATGTAATGTAATTTTTATTGGGTTGAAGCTTTTCGAACACACACACACACACACACACACACACACACACACACACACACATATATATATATATGAAAATTATTTCACGAAAGTGACGTGAAAAATATTTATGATGAATAAAACCACGAAGGGAAAAGAAACACAAAGTGGTGCTCAAGTGGTTTTATTCATTATATTATATATAATATATATATATATATATATGTGTGTGTTTTTTCCAGATATTTCGTAGGGGGGGGGGTCCCTCAAGGTTGTAAAATTTCGGTGATGGCATGTGGCTGGCTTTTTAAAATATCAGTGGATGCTAAGGTGAAAGTAGTAATATGTGCGAATTACTTGAGGGGCGAGCGGAGCGAGCCACGAGAGAAACAATCAACATTTTTATGCTGTTCCAAACTTGAAATTGCCTTAAAATGATAGTTCAAGGCAGCCAAAGTTGCCATCCTTTACCCCCTCAGAAAAGTCCAAATTATATCATTTGGAGTATTAATTACACCGGTCTGCATGAAAATCGATTTCTTTATTTTGAGTTGTGATTCTGAAGCAGTTCGCTGCGCTGAATTAAAAAATGCTACCAGTTTTTTTCTATCACCCACAGTTTTAAAGTTATCAGCAAAGCAATTTTGGGGCGTTTTGTAATTTTTTACCTTTTTTATCTTTAATTAATTTCGTTTTTTCATATTTTTCAGATAGATAATTCTAACATTACGTCTTTAAAATTTTAATAATGGCTTCTAGAGGATGTACCCATAGTCCAGACATATTTTGTTATATTTGTGGTCGGTATGTTGTTGTAAAACAAAGGACAAATGTAACGACCTTCATTAAGAGAGCTTATCATGCTTATTTTGGAATTAAATTAGGAGATCAAGACAAAAGTTGGGCTCCACACAAGGTTTGTCTTACGTGTGTTGCGGCACTAAGGAATTGGAGCTAAGGTAAAAAAAAGTTTGCGATTTGGGATCCCTATGGCATGGCGCGAGCCTAGAAACCATACCGACGACTGCTACTTCTGTTCTTGCAATGTTAAAGGTTATAATGCAAAGAAAAAAGAGAGCCTTCAATACCCAAGTCTTCCATCTGCAATAAGGCCGTTACCCATGGTCCAGAAGTTCCTATTCCCCGCCCACCCGAGAGTCTGGATCAATACAATTCAGATTCTGATTCAGCTCCAAATCCAGACAATGATGATGTTTATGAACAGCCAACAGCTGACCGAGATCCTAAACCATTAACCCAAGCCGAACTAAATGACTTAGTCAGGATTTGAATCTGCCTAAGGACTCTGCAGAACTTTTGGGGTCTAGATTGCAGGAGAACAATTTATTGGCATCCGACACATACTTCGCTTGGTACAAGTAAAGAAGGTAAATATATTTTGTTTCTTTCAGTTATTTTTTTATTCTTTCATAAACAAGCAATATGCTTGTCCAAGAGCTAGGAGCTATTTAATTCTGCTTTAATTAGGTTTTACTCTATCACCTAAAGATTTCGTGCTACAAGGGGTGTTGTAATACCTCATCTGTCCCCAAATGTTAACCACCCATTGATGAGAGGGGAGAGAGTATTTTGCTGGGAACGGGACTGGTTGTTATATATATTTACCCTACATTATTATGTAAGCGTTACTGTAGTCTATAACAACAAAATTTATGGTTTAGCATGTGCAATCCAATGTTGGTCTCGATAAGATGGTTCACATTTGGGGATAAATGGGGGATTTATGACACACCCTGTAGTAAGAAAACCATACGTGATAGGGAAAACTAACTATTTTTGAGATCAGCGCACTCAAATTATATAGAATCACCAACTAGTTTGTAAAAATCGATCGACAAGTTTTCAAATGTGTACTGGTGTTATTAATCTTGCTCAATTCATTCATCAAAAATAATTTATTATAATTGGTGTGTGTGAAAAACCTTATATTTTGCAAAATTTCAGGGGGGTAGTAGAGAGCTTTGGGGATATATATATATATATATATATATATATATATATATATATATATATATATATATATTATTAGTTATTTCACGAAAGTAATACGTGAATAACATTTATGATGAAAATAATCACGAATGAAAATAAAACGCTAAATAGTGCTCGAGCGCTTTCGTCTAATAATCATCCTCAGGAATACTGAAATTAATCACAAGATTGAGACTATATATACACAGGGTGTCCCTGAAGTCACGCATCATAGGAACATAAGCAATGTCTATTTATTTATGTCGCCATCAGGCCAAATATGTTGAGGAACATTCAAAGAAACCTACTTTTTCGTTTACAAACATGTTTTGAGATTGATGGGAATCATTTCAAACAAATAAATAAATAAAAAACATTTTCCTATGATGCGTGACTTTATGGACACCCTGTAGATAACAAAGAAATTGGTTGGTGCAGAAAATATTTAGTAGGCGCATACAATTCATATGAACAGCTACCAGAATTTTAGCCCTTTGCCTTTCTTATCTAAATCTCTTCTGAATGAATTCAAAATAACAGGATCGATCGAAAAAAGGCCCTGGCTCCCTGGCTAAGGTTGAAATTGTTTGTAAATTCCACGTGAATTGTATGCTCCACCTAAATATTTTCTGCACCAATCATATTATCTATTTTTTTCCTTGTGAGCTATATATAGTAGGGTGGAGCGAAAAATACTTTTTTTCTAGTATGAAGTTCTAATAGTGATTAAAAGTTGCATTTAGTAGACGATATATACCTGCCAAAATATGAGTTCATTGTTTAATATTTTCAGCTGCCACCAGGGGGCTAAAGTTAACACAATTTTGGGTAAAAAGGAAAAAAATGCTTCTATTTAGGTTATCAAACTATTATAAAATTTTATCTTAGAATTATCTAATAGTTTGATTAAGATTCTTAAATGATAAGAATTCGTTTTGTAAAAATGCCTTTCATATGCTTAATATCTTCAGCTGCCACAAGAGGGCTGAACTTAACTTAAAAATGACAATTAAGTATGATTCTGTATTTACTTGAAAAAGGGAACAGTAATAAATTAGGATGTCTCTCCTCCTTTATACTGGTTTGAGACAGTTAAGAAACGTTATTTCGTGCCTTAGCGGAGTTACCACCCTTTCCCCAACCAACCTCCCTCTAGAAAGGGTTCTTGCTGAAGACTATTTAGTAATTGCTTTTGTGTCAAATTTTGGCTGTTTTTTCCTTGATTCTAATGAAGCACGAATCCAACCGTCTCTGTTTGTAGGTCCGCAGACTGATCCAGCAGCGTCTGTAACGAGCTTGACGTATCTCTCTACGGCTTGTGTATGACATGGAAACTGAAATAATTCTGAATGAAGAGTAGTACCATGTTTGATGCATGATTCAATATCATCAAGAGAAACTCCTTTGATTATCGGTGGTTCTGCTATCTGAAAATCTTGCCACATAATGAGATCTGTATAGTCTTTGGCATAAAAATTATTTCTGGCACCTTAAAATACCTGATAACATCTGTTTCTTGAATGCATGCCCTTGCTTTTATGATACGCCTAAATCCCAACTGACGCACATGCTCCCTTTCATCAGCTATCATTGCAATGAGAATGTTTTCTTGATTTGCGTAATATGCATTTCGCTGAATGACTGAGTCATGTACTCTCCTAAGCTCTTCACGGAGATACCGGCTTCTTGCAATCATATGCCACATATGTTTAGCACCATATTGGCATAATGGTTTACGCTTTATCTGAAACCACATTGGTGCGTATACCCTAACAATGAAAGTAGCTAATTCTTGTAAATTTCCTGAAGGATTCTCTGTGCTTGCATATAACCGCAGAGTCCTGTTTGCTGTGGTGAGCCACCTTGAATGTGATATATTGCCTGGACTTATGACTAAGACTCTTTGAGAATGTTCCACTTGATATAGCCTTGTGAATTTCAAGAAGGTATTTCTGGTCAGTACTTATGTCATCTACATCAACTTCACACATGTCCTCTTGAATTTCAATGGGTTTGAAGTTAACCATGGGAAGCTTTCACAGTCTGAAAGTGCTCGGCCAATTTCTCCTGAAAATG
The DNA here is from genome assembly GCA_023014485.1 of Bathynomus jamesi. Classification (NCBI taxonomy): domain Eukaryota; kingdom Metazoa; phylum Arthropoda; class Malacostraca; order Isopoda; family Cirolanidae; genus Bathynomus; species Bathynomus jamesi. Next base: position 106,876 of record JAJOZX010003924.1, read on the forward strand.
CTCTTGGTCCAGTAGTGGTACCATCCAAGTGATGAAACAGATGGCGCAATGGAAGTTCATTAAGGTGTAAAAGGCATATCAGCCACTGCAATGGCTTATTAAAGGCTTCTTCCAGTAATCTTATTGTGCCTCCAATACTACCAGTGTTAACCACTGTCAACCACTGTCGAATCACAGCCAACTGCAACGATGTTCCCTATATCAACATTCCTTTCTTTCAAGCAATTCACTAGCGCTGTGCAAATGTATTTAGCTTTGCCACTGGAAGGTGTCACATGTGCAAAGTACAGAGAGTGTGGTTCAGATATTATGCTGATATGCTCTTCGCGTTTGGTTCTTTGGTGGTTAGAGCCATCACTCTCCTGGACTTGAATCATTGTTTTATCCTTTCTGCCATCAAAGTATAATCCCCGCATGGTTTTTGGCTCTCCTATCTGTTATAGTTCCTTTCTCTGTTTTTGTCTTTCACGTCTTAGCTTACTTCTGTCTATAATATTCCCTTTGTCTTCGGGAGTAACAATTTTAAGATCTGCCAATACTGCAGAAGCAATAGCAGCCCCAGCTCTGTCCGACATTTTAAATCTATCACAAGTAATTGCTAATGAAGGCAGTGGCTCACGCATCTGTTGTTCTGATATTACATATTGAGTCGAGGTTGTATCTTCCTCATTATCTTCAGATATCTCTTCTAGTTGTTGAAGTTCACTTGTCTCTGTTTCGATTTGTAAGTTGGACGTATTGGTTATAGCAGTACTAGTTGTTTGTGAGGATTCCAGACGTGCTTTTTCCATTTCCTTTCGATGTTCTCTCGCTTGTAATCGTCTTGTGTGTGCTATGTCAATGCTTCCTATCACCATTATTCTGCGTGTTCGTTGGTCATTTAAAAAATCCTGCTCTTTTGGAGGGACTTTCTTACTCTTTTCACATGAGCATCCTAAACTCCTTACATTTGCAGGTGCAGATGTCAAACAAAGTGCATTTGAAGAGTTTTCAAATTCTTCAAGCTGATTTTTGTACTTAGGCTGATCCTTGCTTGACTGTATGGCTTTAATAAGGACCTGTATTTATCATGGTACACTCGCATCATCTGTAAAACGCGTGTATGTGAAACTATTGGCAAAGAGGCCTTCTTCCAATATTTTCTACCTTTTGGAAACTGCCTCTGCTATTTCAGAAAATGAAGGCTCCTTGTTATTCATCTGCTCCTTCACTAAATGTTTTGTGAACAGGTAATCTTCATAATGCAGTTATAAGTTGGTAGTTGCATATCACTCATCTCACAAGGTACTTCAAATATGGCACACTTCATATGTTCTCTAGTGAAATGTTTATATTAGTATTTGATGCCATAATATTTTTAAGAAAAATTCACAATCACAAAATATCCTGTAACATCAAAACATTATATAATTAATATATATAATATATTTTATAAATATATTAATATATTATATAAATATATAATATATTATATAAATAAACTAAAATTATATAATACATTATAACAAGCATTTTATAATAAAATCAATATTATCTATATAAATCACTTTAAAATAAAGTTTATAATATTCCGATCATATTAAAAAACTCTCCGATCAACTGAGCGACTAGGCCTACTACCTAAGAAGACAAGTGTTAACACACTGTTCTAATGACTCACAGAAAGAAATTCCTTCACACCAAAACCCTCCCCCACAACCCTCCCCAAACCCTCCCCCACAACATTCAGTGTTGTCTCAACATGACTCAGTTACTCTAAATTGTGTTAACTTCAGCTCTCTTGTGGCAGCTGAAGATATTAAGCATATGGAAAGGCATTTTTACAAAATGAATTCCTATCATTTAAGAATCTTAATCAAACTATTAGATAATTCTAAGATAAAATTTTATAATAGTTTGACAAACCTAAAATAGAAGCATTTTTTTCCTTTTTACACAAAATTGTGTTAACTTTAGTCCCCTGGTGGCAGCTGAAAATTTTAAACAAATGAACTCATATTTTGGCAGGCATATTTCGTCCACTAAATGCAACTTTTAATCACTATTAGAACTTCATACTAGAAAAAAAGTATTTTTCGCTCCACCCTAATATATAGTCTTAATCTTGTGATTAATTTCAGTGTTCCTGAGGATGTCATAAGACGAAAGCGCGTGAATACTGAATACTATTCCGTGTTTTATTTTCATTATACATATATATATGCGCTTCGCAGAATATATAAATAAAAGTTGTGTAAAATTTTTTCTTTAGTCTTCAAATATCACGGATAATCATCAAACCTGAAAACTCGCAAGATACCAATGGAAAAGTATGAAAATACCCCACCTCAATAACCTGGCTAGCTTTCCTGACTCATCGCTATACCAAGAGTATATATAATATATATATATATATATATATATTATATATATATATATATATATATATATATATATATATAAAAGCACACCGGACAAAATATTAGTCACCCCTCTCAGAATGTACCTAATAACGTGTGACGGCGCCTCTGGCCTTGATAACCGCACGAATCCGGCGAGGCAGAGACTCTACGAGGTTGTACATGTACTGAACACCGATTTGCTGCCACTCGTTCATCAGCCGGTCCCGAAGTTCCGCCAGAGTCCGTGGGTGTCTATTCCTGCGCTTCACTTTCTGTTTCCAGCCTGAACAACACCTTCGACGCATTCAGGATTAAAGGCTTCATTGGACCTGCGATGTACTCGTCGCCTCCCATCATTGGAGAACAAACAAAAACGGGACTCATCGGACCAAATTACACGTTTCCAATCTGCCGCAGTCCAGTTTTTGTGCCTCTGAGCCCATTTATAACGTGCCAATTTGTGACTTGCTGTTAACAGCGGCCTCTTCCGTGGTACCCTGCTCCAGATGTCCATCGCATGCAGTTCTCGTCGCAATGTCCGTTCGGAAATTGGTCGCTGGAGAACCTCATTGGTTTCTTGGAGCAATTGTTCCCTGGTTTGAAAACGATTTGCAGTTACTAGACGAGAAACATGGCGGCGGCCCCTATTGTCGAGAAATGTTTTCCGGCCACAGTTACACCGTCGATTGTCAGTTGATTGCGAACTACACCACTCTTTGTAAACTCGCTGGACAGTACGCGTTGACACACCAACAAATTGGGCTACTTCAGACATTTTGTGTCCGTGGGCTCTGCCAAACACGATGGCTCCTTTTTGCCACTGAGTAACGTCTGCCTCACGACCCATTTTGCAGACTATATCCAACACACACTTTGTTCTTCACCACCTCACGAAACAGATCTGATCCTGTGTGCTACGTCACCGCTACTTGTCACTTAACCAATGCTACATCAGCGCCCTCTGTGTGACCTTGAACTTCCTACTATCGGTGCTATTAGGGGTGACTAATTTTTTGTCCGGTGTGCTTATATATAATAAATAAATAAATAAATAATATTTATGACCCAGCCAGAGGTGTTGCGATTAATTAATCTTCGGTGTTTTGCCACCATATGATTAATTGACGCCATTTAGTTAGCGTATGCCATTTTTGGGGCTTAAACTTTTAAGGCAAAACTGCTTACTTAGCAATTAAACTTCCGTTGATGTGAAGCCATTTGTGATTCACCCACACCCACACCCACACCCACACCCACACCCACACCCACACCCACACCCACACCCACACCCACACACGAAAAAAAAAAGTTCAGCTAATTTACAAGAGCATTTAAGAACTGCTTCTAAAACTTTGGAATAAATAATCGTAAAAGTAATCCTATTTATACGTACAAAATTCAACCATCCGTAAACCAGCCGAGTATGAGAGTAGCGCAACGGGAGAAGGGGATAAGCGACAAAATCGGCGAAATGTGTTTTGTGTGTGAAAAGAGCTTATTCTTCCCTCTGTCGCCTCCAATTGGCAGATATCCCATTTTCTGACTAAAAACACCGTTTCCAGTCAGAAAATGAGATATTTGCCAATTGGAGATAAAAGATGAAAGAATAAGCTGTCTTTTCAAATAGAAAACGCTGCACTACCATATAGTGGGTCATTATGTATCGACCTCTAAAACACGACTTGGCTCTAATTATATATATATATATATATATATATATATATATTATATATATATATATATATATATATATATGTAAAGAACGACGCTTGTGTAGAAGAGCGTTCCGCACAAGATGAGGAGGGAGAACGAACAAATGAAAAATGAGGTACCACTCGGGAATCGAACCCGGGATCATCCGATTGCCGGTCAGATATGCTATCCACTACAGTCCAGGGGTTCTTAACTTTTTTTTTCAAGTGAGCAAATTTTTGGCACTTAATTACAGAGTGAGCAACATATATAAAAAAAAGCCTTTAATTTAAACTTAAAGTTTAAATTAGATAAATATTTAACTATTTAAATATTTCTTTAAACGCATGCAAACTTCATAATGCTTAATTAAAATTTTTAGGGTATATTGAAAAACATCAGTAAGTTCTAATTCTGCAGCTGCTATTTCCTCTTGTTTGAAAATTTGTGTCAGATCATATTTATGTAGTTTGTCAATAATTGAAAGTTTGGTAGATGCTCTTTTAAGTGTTTGAACCTCTCTTCGAACTCGTCACTAATGTTTTCGAGTGCTTTTACTACGAGTGATGGACAGTTGCTAGCAGTTTCAGCCAAACATTTTTTAAGTTCAGGAAAATGATTAAGATTCTCCTTAGAAACTTGGCTCTGAAAAAGGTTTTTTTTTTTAAATCCCGTAATTTCCTCATATAAGGCAACAACGACAATTATTTTTCCTTGCAATCTCAGATTTAAGTCGTTTAAATGGCTAAAAATGTCGACCATGAATGAAAATGTTATCTTGAAGTCAGCAGTAAAAATTTCAGGAAAAATATTATCCTTTTTGCTTTGCATTAGAAAAGCAGGCTTTGTTCGTGAGCAACATTTGCCCATTTGAAGAGCAACATGTTGCTCGCGAGCGACAGGTTAAGAACCCCTGCACTACACCATGGACCTCGATCATTCAGAAGTCGTAATTCTCCTACATACGAGCAGAAACAGGAGAAGCAGAAGCAGGAGAATTACGACTTCTGAATGATCGAGGTCCATGGTATAGTGGATAGCATATCTGACCGGCAATCGGATGATCCCGGGTTCGATTCCCGGGTGGTACCTCATTTTTCATTTGTTCGTTCTCCCTTCTCATCTTGTGCGGAACGCTCTTCTACACAAGCGTCGTTCTTTACATTGTTTGTTTGTATCAATGAAACATGATCTACGAAAGTGTCTGTGTTCACTGGAATACCTTGGTCCATTATTGTTTTATTTATATGAATTATTTAAATCATTTGTTAATGGATTTTCAAATTATAATGAATGGTGATGGTACTGCGCTTGTCAAAACTTGAAATTTCAAGATTACTTCTCTTGTTTATTGAACAAACGCTATCGACATTTATGGAGTGGTGCAAATACAATTGGTTGGTTTTAAATTCTACTAAAATTAAATTTATGATATTCAGTCCACTGAATGTTTTTTTTTTTCAAGGTAATCGACCAGAAATTAGAAACGGTAGAAAACATTAAATAATTAAGGATCATTATTGATAATAAATTAGTGTTTTAAACTTTTAACCATGCATACACTTAGTAAAATATTTAAATTTAGGGGAATTAAGTAGTCTTAACTCTTATGGAGTATTTTAACATCAAGATTACTAAGCAGTTTTATTTCACTCTAATGCATACTGCAGCGACCGCGACGCAATTCTGAGGATTCTGAGTCGCAAGACGATCCTGTGTGCGGCCATCCTAAGTGTGATCATGTATTTGAATTATACAAATTAACAAATATTCTGGAAGTTGATGCGTATAAGCTGTTGTTGATTTTAAGATGAGATTGTGGTTGGTTACTTTCCCGATACGTTTAGCATGCTTGAATATAATATTAGAAACTACGAAACTAGAATGTACCATTTGTATGCTGTCCAATTTCTAAGATTTGGTCATATAAATGAATTTTATGTATCGGATGATGATCACGTGGAATTCTTTGCCTAATGTACTGTAAAAGTAAGTTTTGTACAATTTTACATTTCAAAATATTAATGTTATACCCTGAGTGCTCTGTGTTTTTACTGAAGAGTAATTCCTTCAATAAGATTACTCACTACTGTACTTACTTCTTAATTTGCATTTTATAAAATAACATGTTTATTGTGGATTTTTGTTATTTATTTTTACTAATAAACACACAAACAATCAGTCATTAATAATAATGATAAACCAACCTATTCCTTCAAACATTGATTTGAGCATATATATAAAAAAAGTTTTTTTGTTCTAAACCAAAGATGGCTTCCATTTTGGGACAAATATGGCGTCAATCGGCCTTACCATATTGCCTCTGCTCTTTACTGTATGGTCTGCTCTGATGCGGAAGTCACCATAAACACGTTCTGTTTTTACGAGTATTGAGTTACCTAATTATCCCTCTCGTCTCATTCTGTAAAATAATTGGGAATACGAGTTGAATTCGTATCATACATTTTTAACAAATGATTTACTTTTACATTTTTTAATGAGTGTGTAAATTTTAACGGTTATTAAACAGTCATTAATTAAGGAACTATTATTAAAAGTGTGGATTAGGTTGCAAATTCGTAAAACTGTCGCGATCATTTTCCAAAGGTGAACTTTTATACCCTTGAAAATGTTTTTGTCTTCATCTTCACTCTTCAGCTCTTCGGATCTAAAACAGAATGAGAAGCATATATATATATATATATATATATATATATATATATATATGATACACACAGACCGTGCATGGAACAAGGAACTCTTCTTTCACAATAAGATGAGATTGTGGTGAAAATAAATGATGCGCGCGCACACAGAAAAATAAGTAAATATAAAGTGATTCCAAGGTCTTTCTTGTATTAAACACATTATGTAATTATTCCCTGATGATGTACATTATTGTTACTATTACTATTATTACTATATCTGGTTTTATGAAGGGTTCTTCGAAAAATATTTTAGTTTTTTCTCGGCATTTTAAAACTCGTTTTCTTTTGCTGGTTATTCTTGAGTTTTTTTTTTTTTTTTTTCATTCCCGCCACTATTTTTTAGGAATAACTTAAATATAACGCGTTTTCTTCCTCTTTCTCCACCCTTTTAAGAGCCTTTCTTTCTACCCCTCATTTATATTTGAAATCTACTCCTTTATTCCTGTTTTTGACGTCGGTGTTTGCTTCTTCTAAACTGGTAGTGAATTCTTGATTTCCTTTTTAAATTAGAAAAGAGAGAGAGAGAGAGAGAATTCTTGCGCTTTGCCGTCACCCCTGACAGATAAAGCAACGAAAAGTTTTAATTCTGGAAAAGACTGGATTTTTCTTCCAATTTTTGTTTGCCCGTCTTCAGTAATAAGGAAAATCTGCTGATGACCTGATTTAGAGTGTCTCACAAGGAGTTTCCTTGTAACTCAGAGTTACAAGGAAAAGAAGTACCTCAAAAGGCCTTGCGGCCCATATATATATATATATATACATATATATATATAGAGAGAGAGAGAGAGAGAGAGAGAATTTCGTAATTATAAAGTATAATTTCATTAGTGGAGAAATGGACCCACTTCAGTACTATACTTTAATTTTAGTTGTTTGAAATGGTTTTATTGGAAGAACTTTGTATGTTAATTTATGTGCAGTTTGTGTATCATTGATAGTAGTTTGGTAATACAGTTTTGAGATAAAGTTCGTGCAGATAAATAAAATTTTCAAAAAATCATAAGAAATTACTAATTGGTAATATTGTTTCTCTTTGAACATCTTATTGTTTTTGGTAACGGAAATAAAGTTTGAGAAACAAAATCCAGTCGTTAATTTATTTATTTATTTTTTTTTGTAATTCTTTTCCTTGGAGAACGGTCTTCCAAAAATGTGTGTAGGTATAAATAAATGTAGGAAGTACGTTTGAGGACAGCTTGATTATATTTGTGTTCATTATGCGTGTTCGTTTTACCTTACGTCCTTCTTATAAGCAGATGAGGAAATCTAAAATGTAAAAATTAAAAAACTTTGTCAGTAACTTTTTCTAAAGTTAATAGAATTGTAAAGGGAGACCATAAAGAAACTACTAAAAAGTCGATGAATTACGCGTAGGCTAATGTATTATTCTTAATTGCAAAATAGTTAAACTTTATACAGTAAAATCTCGTTATAAAGTATTTTTCTAGTTAATGAAACGGCTTAATACTTGCAGAGGAAAAACGAGAGAATAAAATTGAGCTTGACCATATGAGGCCCTCCTTGGAAGAAGTGGCTAAGCGACAAAAGAAAAAAAAAAAAAACGCCAGAAAACGCAGTTGAAGTTGTACCAAATTTGAACGTGCCATAGCTTTTGAACTTTTGTAGGTATTTCATCGAAATATCTTTGAAATATAAAAAGTTGTCACTTTCAAATTTGGTATAACTTTAACTGCATTTTCTGGTGTTTTTTTTTTTTTTTTTTTTTACTTTTGTCGCTTAGCTACTTCTTCCTCGGAGGACCTTATATGTACTGCTATTATTTTTCATAATTTTTTTTTTATGCAGGAAGGAGGGACTAAGGGCTAAAGTCGGCAGAAGCGCCCTTCCCATAGAAGAAGAGAGCCAAAATCAAGGACCGGGGTTTTCGAGATGGCTAGACACTCTGCGTTTGAAAGATAGGAGGTCATAGACAGGAGGAAAGATGGATTGAGGAAGATTGTTCCAGAGTTGACCGGTTGGGTAAATGAAAGACTGAAATACCGATTAACCCTTGCATTAGATAGTTGGACAGAAAAGGAATGAGAAAGTGTAGAAAGTCTGGTACTGCGTGCTCTCCTTAAAGGAGGAAGTATGCAGTTAGAGAGTTCAGAAGAGCAATGTCCGTTATGATAGCGATAGTAAAGAGAGAGTGAGACAACATTGCGGCGAAGAGAGAGAGATTGAAGACAATCAGTAAGAGGCGGGGAACTGATGAGACGAAAAGCCTTCGATTCCACCTTGGTCAAGTACGGCTGTGTGGGTTGAACCACCCCACACGTGAGAAGCATACTCCGTACATGGGCGAACAAGACCCCTGTACAGAGAGAACAACTGCGGAGGTGGTACAGCACACCTAACCTCTTAGAAGCTGTTTGGGAAAAAGAGTACATGTGATCTTTCCAGGAAAGATAACGAGAAAAGGAAACGCCAAGAATGTTAAGAGAAGAGGAAGGATTGAATTGTGTGTTGTTGAAGATAAGGGATAGTCGTGTGGAAGTTTGGAGATTACTCGCTACTGTTCACACGTAATGCAATTATGTGCAGACTTTCAATATACCATACTATGTACTACCATATGTTATACCATATAAATACATTATAACGGAAAGAGAAACTGTGTCGGGACCTCTAATATTAATACATAAAACTGAAAAATACACCATTACGAAGTACGTTATACCACGACTTTACTACGTTACTTAAATGGGATATCTGACGGGGATTTATGAAAAATAGGTTATGAAACACGTTGTAACGAGATTTTACTGTAACGCGTTTTGTTTTTAACGAGGCTTATTAGAGGTTGCGCGTGCTTATAGCTTCGTTTTGCCCTGAGGATGCGTGTTTATCCTTTTGAAGATTTCCTAGAACTGCGTAATTTGCTTAGAGGGTTTATACCCTGCATGCAGTTTTGTATCGAGTTGCTATGCAATTTACATTTTTAAAAATGCCTTACTGGTCACCCGTATAATTTTAATTTTTTTCTTTAGTTCATTATTGTGCGTTTGTGTTTTAACGTACACGTCACATCCATGCACCTATTTTACTCTCGGACAAAGGTTTTCTACATAATGCTTATTTATATAGCATTTTAATTCCCTTCCATAGGTCTGTGTAGATATTAGTTTCGTATTTTTTCTTTCCACCTTCTATAAGTGTCTGAGGACATGAAGTAAATTTGTTAGACCCGCCGATTTTAACCATGGTACGTATTAACATTTGGCAAAATTGGGAATCAGATTATGAATTTCGCCCAGAAGTTTACGGTGTCCATCGTTATGTGGTTCGATGATTTCACCAAAGCCTTCTCGCAATTTACAAAATAGACAGGTTGCCGTGCTATTTGCGATATACTACCCTTGTGGTAACAGTGAAGGTAAGTGTTTCCAGGCTGAAAGGGGAGGGCACAGTAACTATTTAATTTCCACTGCAGTAATACCCCCGTTGAAAGAAGCATAGTCGCTCTTCACCCGCGAATGTGTATACGGTTTGATGCGTTTAGCTAATGATAAATATGACAATGTTACGCTTAATTTTATGGTTTGCCTTTTATCGTAATTGTCCATCATCCTCGTAATTAAGCTAACGATACTTCCGTTTTCATTAGACGAAAGCGCTTGAGCACCATTCTGTGTTTCCTTTTTCCTTCGTGATATATATAGGATAAAAAGGAAGACGTAGAGCAAAAAAGTCATTATATTTGGCTGCAGCCGACGTTTCGGGCAACTGTACCCATTTTCAAGGCCTAATAAATAAAAGCTAAAATTAATGCATGACAAAAATATATGAATGTCAAAAACTAAAACTAATTTAAAGTACAAAATTAAAACTGTTCAAGAATAAAAATTAAAATTACAGAGCATAAAACAGGCATAAGCCAAAAACTAATCAAAAGTAAATGATGTTCCTAAGAATTGTAAATATCTTGTTTTACCTGATCTCTACCATTTTAACACTTTTGTGAAAAAGCAAGTGTTGAGTGTGGTGAGGAAATTTTATTTTCACACTGATTTTAAGGTTGCTTTTGTAAATAATAATACCCTTGGATGTTTTTTCCGATTTAAGGACAAAATCCCCCCTGCGATGAGCTGTTCTGTTGTTTATTTGTTTACCTGCCCTGGGTGTTCCCAGGGGAACTACGTTGGCAGCACAGTTCGTTCTTTGCAGTCGAGATTTTGCTCCCATATGGGTATTAGCCATAGGACAGGGAAAGTTTTATCGAAAAAGGAACAGCTTGAACAGTTTTAATTTTGTACCTTAAATTAGTTTTAGTTTTTGACATTCGTATATTTTTGTCATGCATTAATTTTAGCTTTTATTTATTAGGCCTTGAAAATGGGTAGAGTTGCCCGAAACGTCGGCTGCAGCCAAATATAATGACTTTTTTGCTCTACGTCTTCCTTTTTATCCTAAATGTAAAACTACGTCCCTTGGAGGGATCCTATTTCATATATATATATATATATATATATATATATGTTAAACACAGACCGTGCATGGAACAAGGAACTCTTCTGGGAAAATTAAATCCACTATTGTCCGAATAAGTAATGGTAAATGACAAATACCATAGTTTTTTTCCTTTTTCATGATTTTAGCCCGACGTGGGCAACGGGTCTCTCGCAAAGAGATCCCATAAATATAGCTTCCCTCACCAGCTATCTGCAAAGCAGACAGGATCCAGCTTTGGGACGTGGATCTAGGGTTTAAAGCAAGCCTAGATCCCTACACTCAGAACCTCTATATAAGTAAAAGACTCGTTGCATTCACGTCGTGTTGAATAAATCAAAGAAAAAGGGGGTAACTATTATATTTTTAGCCAAAAAAAACAAAACTTAAACCTCAACCGGGACATTGAGCGTCCACTTTTCAAGGCACGAAACACGTCCGTATACTAAACGGACGTGTTTCGTGCCTTGAAAAGTGGACGCTCAATGTCCCGGTTGAGGTTTAAGTTTTGTTTTTTTTGGCTAAAAATATAATAGTTACCCCCTTTTTCTTTGATTTATTCAACACGACGTGAATGCAACGAGTCTTTTACTTATATAGAGGTTCTGAGTGTAGGGATCTAGGCTTGCTTTAAACCCTAGATCCACGTCCCAAAGCTGGATCCTGTCTGCTTTGCAGATAGCTGGTGAGGGAAGCTATATTTATGGGATCTCTTTGCGAGAGACCCGTTGCCCACGTCGGGCTAAAATCATGAAAAAGGAAAAAAACTATGGTATTTGTCATTTACCATTACTTATTCGGACTATAGTGGATTTAATTTTCCCAGAAGAGTTCCTTGTTCCATGCACGGTCTGTGTTTAACATATAATGTTCTCAGGGAACCATTCTGAGTTTGTGTATATATATATATATAATATATATATATATATACCATGACTCCAGATTTGAAAAAATTTACTGGAGCACAGCTCTGAATTTACTTTTTTTCCCCTTACACCACTAGATAGGTTAATGATAGTAAACTTGAATTGACGACATACCAATTACAAATTGTTTTAGCCTGGAGCTGGACCCTCCTTCACAATTCTGCACAGCTTAGTCAAATGAGATGGCTTAATGGATCCTTTGTGTTCAACAATGTAACCAAGAATGGAGAATGTCCCTTCAGCTGGTTGCTTCACTCCAGGCAGTTGATCCATCTTTATCAAAATGCTTTAATCTCTCTGTGATTCCTTTCCACAGCTGTTCTATATATTCTGTCAGCCAATTTATCACTGAGTCTTTTGTAAAACTACTTTCAGATCTGGTTCTGGATGGTCTAGCAACTTCAGCAACCTGGTAGTAATCAGAACGTTTCTTGATGTATTTGTAAACTTCATTTAGGATGTAATCCTCAGCTGTTAGTTCCTTTTGCTGCCCTGTGGTATCGTGCTTAAATTCAGAAACTACATCATTTGCATTTCCTCCTTTAGCTAATTTGGAAATTGTTTCCATCACTCTTAACATAACAGTTTTCCCTCCTTTATAAAATATATTTTCTACAAATTCTGCACTAACTGTGGTTTTTTGAGCTACTTGCAACATAATCTTTGTTACATAGGAAATCAATACACACTAATTTCTTTCTCTTGTGGATGATCAAAAAACACACAATTTTCCACAAATCTGTCAAATTGATCAAATTCGTAATTAACCATGCGAGTATCAGATTTGAGTTTTGGTCTCTTAAAACCAATGATATTGTCAAGAACCATATTGGTATAGTGAAGGCCTGATCTCAGATTTGAAGAGTGATTCTGAATAAAGTCTAAAAGCTCACTTAGTTTACAAATTTTCTTCAATGCATCAACGTGGGCTCTGTTCATAAGATGCATTAAGTCCCATCGAAATTTGAAATTTTCTCCAAACAACTTTTTCATTTCGTTTTTAAATGGCTCGTTGTCCTTACAAAAAGCCCCATCTCCAACCATTCCAGATACCTTGGATTTAATTGCTTCTTCAGATAGTTTCAAGTGATTAGGAGACTTCAACACATCAAAAATTTCATTGGCCAAATAAACTCCTGATTTGCTGCGTACTAAATTTATCCCAGCAAGTTTTACAGTCTTATCTTCTTCACTCATAACTAATACAACTAGCATGCTTAATCCCAAAATTGTTCCAATGTCAGCTGTTATTGTTACTGAAGTTTGTTCTAAGAACCACTTTACAGTTTGTTCTTTAAGTTGATTATCTAATAGCTCACAAATTGTCTCGCACGCATGTGTGCTATGATTCAAATTTCCAACCTCACAACCTGACCTATGTAATACAGCTAGAAGTACTGGATATAGAGCCCATGCAGTGTTTGTTTTCATTATGTAGTATAAGATGTTGCCACATAAGTCTTCTATGCGTTTAGTAGTGTTCCGAGAAGATGTTTTCATCACTTCATAAACAGCAGCTCTTTGATGATGCTGAAGTTTAATTAAATGTCTCTTCAGGTGGGTTTTCAGATTTCTAAACCATCTCTCTTGATTTTCTCCTTGTTTGCATACATAGGTTAAATCTTTAACATTGAAGTAACCTTTTATGTTAGAATGTTTGTCTGAAGCACATGCTTTGGGGTCTGTGCAAGCTATGCAATATAATGTAAACATTTTATCATCAGAAGCATCATCAATATCTTCTTGATTATCATCATCTTCATCCTCAACAGCTATATCTACATCAGGCATATTAGTGTCACTATTTGCAATGTTTTCCATTATATCACTTGGTACTGAAAATGAATCATCAGCATGCCCTAGATCCTTCTTTTCCACCAATTTGAATGTAGATTTGATCAAATCATTGTTCAGGATTTCTTGTATTGATTTACACTTGCTTAAATGGGCTATGGAAATGTCAAATTTGTTGCTTTTTGCTTTATTAGATTTGGATGCAACACTTGAACTTGAAGGCATATTTTGACTCTTCTCTTTATTAACCACAACAGCTTGGTGAGTTTCTTTTGTTGGGCGCAAAATTGCATTCATTGTCTTCTGGATTTGGGAATTTTCAAATTCCTCTAAAGCAGTTTTGTTAGTCTGATGCGCAGATTCCTCACTTACCTTTTGTTTCTTAGGTGGAGGAGAAGCACTTTCTTCAGTCTGTGAAACATCTAGTGAAAAAGTTTCATTTTCTAGATTAGCAGTTGATGAAGTTGGTTCATTTTTCTGAGGTCTAGCACTAGCACATTTTGTGAACAAACTAAATGACTGCTTTGCCGTATCTCTTTGCTGCACTTCATCCTGGTATTTCTTTACTGCAATATCTAAGCTGTGGGCCCAAACTCTGGGACCTCTTGTATTGTAACAAATATTTTTTTTGGAATTAAAATGTTCCTCCCAGTTTTGCTTCTTTGAATATTTGTTCTTGCATTGACCACAAAAGTAACCCCTTTTAACACCCTCACTTTTCTCTCCAACTTCATCAATATTAGGATCCATTATTGATTATTGACTACCTGAAAAAATACAAAATAAGTAAAAGTTAGTAAATATAGTTTGGTAAAAGTGAGTAAAAGTAAGTAAATATAGTACAATGAAAGTAAGTAAAAGTAAGTTTAAACTTAACTAAACTTTTCAATTCTAGAGTCATGGTGGATTACTTAAAACCGCACAAGTAATTATCTAGCCAATTTATCAAACCTGGCCGAGATCAATGGAACATAGTCCAATCCTGATAATTTTATATTAAAAAAAAATGTTTTAATAAAATTTTAATTATCAAAACATTGAAGCTTAACAAAAAATAAAAATAATTGTTAAATATGGAATTACGAACTAAACTTAAAATAACTAAATTTGTAATTTAAAAAAATTGGTTTGTACAAGAACGTATACGCAAAAAAATTGCATAACGTCTAGCGGATGAACAAAACCCAAACCCAAATTTACTTTTTCTCATGGTCAAATTTACTGGAGCAATGCTCCCAAGATCCCAGGAATCTGGAGTCATGATATATACAGGGTGGGCCGAAAGTCTGGATCCATAGGAAAATATTTATTTTAATACATAAATTACAACAAATGGTAAATACTTAAAATGAATATCAACTTTAACTCGTAAATGCGTATCCGTGATACTGTACAGTAGTTCGTACTCCAGTATAAATACTCAAATACTCTTTTTATTTCAGCCCAGAAATGGCTTCGAAACTAACAACAGAAGACCGGGTAGAACTTGTGCTCATGTACGCAAGACAGGGCGCTACACACAGAGAAGTTGCTACCGAATTCAATAGAAATCATCCTGATAAGCATCCAGTAACACATGCGACTGTTCGCAAGTTGTTTAAACGTTTCAAAGAAACAGGAAGTGTACATGATCGACGGCGTTCTGGTCATCCAAAAACTGCAACTGATGAAAATACCTCTGCAGTGGTATGTGAAACTTTAACGAATAGTCCAGTAAAGTCAACAAGAAGATTATCAAATGAAACACTCATCTCGAGAACGTCAATTCGAAGAATTATTAAAAATCATAAATTCCATCCCTAAGTGTCTCGATGTCAGAGGCCGCCAATTTGAGCATTTGTTATAATTTGTTGTTTATACTGGAGTACGAACCACTGTACAGTATCACGGATACGCATTTACGAGTTAAAGTTGATATTCATTGTAAGTATTTACCATTTGTTGTAATTTATGTATTAAAATAAATATTTTCCTATGGATCCAGACTTTCGGCCCACCCTGTGTACACACACACACACACACACACACACACACACACACACACACGGGTGTCCCATAAGTCCGGCATCATAGGAGAAATTCATATTTTTCTGTTTCTACAAACCATAATTCATATGCTCGGGATGCCAATTTCCCGTCCACCATTCTGCTCAGTGACGAGGCTGTATTTTATGGAAATGGTGAGGTAAGTCGACAGAACACCCGCTACTGGTCTCAAAACAACCCTCACTGGTATACCTCTTCAAAGGAACAAGGTGCATCTCGGGTGATGGTATGGTGTGGCATTTGGAAGGATCGCATCATAGGCCCCCTCTTTTTCGATGAACATGTCACTGGAGGCACCTACTACGTATGCTCAAGGAAGAAGCATTTCCCAGTGTCTCGAACGAAGAAGGAAATTTCCCAACATGGTTCCAGCAAGACGGCGCTCCTGCACATTACAGCACCCAAGTAAGGGAATACCTGTACCAACAATTCCCTGGTCACTGGATAGGACGTCGAGGGCCTGTGGAATGGCCAGCTAGAAGCCCGGATCTCACGCCACTAGATTTTTATCTCTGGGGCCACTTGAAAGCTCTGGTATACGCAGAGAAAATTAGGAGTGTTGAACATTTGCGGCAGCGCATTATTGGGGCATGTAACACCATTACTCCTGACATCATTCACCGTGTGCTTGCTGACTGGGTATCACGTCTGAATTTGTGTATTGAAAACAATGGTGGCCATATTGAGCACGTTCTGTAAATAAAAGCTTTTGTTTTGCCTTTTTTTATTATTTTTCCTATGATGCCGGACTTATGGGACACCCTGTGTATGTATTATAATATATAATATATAATATATATATATATATATATATAATATAATATATATATATATATATATATAATTATATATATAAATAAAGGGTGATCCAGAGAAAGGGACCCAAAAGAAACCCCTGTAACTCTTAAAGCATAAGTCCTTTTATAAAATCATACGCATCATTCGAAAGAGGATAGTTACAAGTTTGTACAGGATTGTATAGGTTTTGACAATACAAGACAAGACAAGACAAGATAAGATACAAAACAAAATAAGTGTGTTAGTTAAAACTAACCCTTCAAGATGAATGCATGGACTGTGGAACAGCTGCGTTTCATAACAGAGCAATATTATGAGCATGGAAGAAGTGTAGTTTCAGCTCAAAGATCTTTCAAGACAAATTTTCAGATGTCAAAATCACCTTCTAAGAGCTGAAACTACACTTCTTCCATGCTCATAATATTGCTCAGTTATGAAACGCAGCTGTTCCACAGTCCATGCAGTCATCTTGAAGGGTTAGTTTTAACTAACACTTTTATTTTGTTTTGTATCTTATCTTGTCTTGTATTGTCAAAACCTATACAATCCTGTACAAACTTGTAACTATCCTCTTTCGAATGATGCGTATGATTTTATAAAAGGACTTATACTTTAAGAGTTACAGGGGTTTCTTTGGGGTCCCATTTCTCTGGATCACCCTTTATATATATATAATATATATATATATATATATATATATATATATATAAACCGTTTTTTAATTATATTTTAATTTGACGGTGGTTATCTTTTATTCAGTCTGATCATTTACTGTAATTACTAAAATAGGGTTAATTATTATTATTTATTTATTTTTACATAAGTTTTATAGAGTTATTTTTAACTGAAATGTGATTCGCGTTCATGCAAGAGGCACGTATTCGATGTTCATATGGTCGCGAATACATCCGTATACCATTTTCGAGTTTTTGCGTACGTATTCGAAAAACAGTGTTAATATTCATAGTATTCGTATTTGAATAAAGTCTTGATGCATTCATTCATATTTCCTGAATATTTCGTGAGTAATATTAGAATGAAATTTTTGCGAAAGTATCATTGAATTTCATTTCACTTTATCGCATATAATAATAATCATTTACTGGGAAGGCTTTTTTTTTTATGAAAAGTAATGTAATGTATAAAAGAATTTCCTTACACTAACGTTATAAGAAAGTTTTAACGAGTGTAATACTTTCATATGTGTTCTCGTACTTATTCGAATAAATGTACTTTGTAACAATCATATTCGTATTCGTGTGTATGGAAATTGTATGCCTATTACCTTTATTATTACTATATATAGAATAGATTGCTACGCTTCAATTTACATACCATTTTTATACCATGTTTAATATGCAGAATAATGCGAAAAAAATAGGTAAAAATTAGTGATGGATCGAGTGGTCGGTTTTTCACAACCGCGGTTGCGGTTGTGTTTGCGGTTGTCGAATTTTTTCCAACCGCGGTTGCGGTTGCGGTTATCATATACTAGGAAAAATGCGTAATTATTAACTGGATTTAGCTACTATAGTGCGATTTAGCCACACTTGGTACATAATATATACTAAATAGTATTTATTTAGTAAATACCTTATGTTGAACACAAGTTTTGCAATACACCGCTACCGCTATTTGTGTGTTGCAAAACTTGTGTTCAACATAAGGTATTTAGTAAATAAATACTATTTAAATGAAGTATATTCTAAACTTATATAGCTATTATGAAAGAATAGGTCAAATTAATTAAAACCATATTTTGCACTAAGTGTGTTACCAGGATGAGGGACGAGGACCCATCGCACTGTTCATCCCACCTACCACTTTCCCCAGCCTCCACCCATTGGAAAGTTATGGATTATTATTCATTTGAAAAACTGATGTCAAACTTAATGACAGGCAGTGTGAATTTCAAGAATAATATTTTTGCTGCATTTTCACCTTTCAAGCGGCAACGCCTCTCATCGTACAACGTTCCCGCTCCACTGAAGAGCTGCTCGCTTGGAATGCTACTTGAAGGGCAAGCAAGATATGTTCTTGCAATACAGCCAAGTTCTTTGTATTTTAGTTCGTTATCTTTCCACCACTGAAGAGGATCATCGTTTAAACCAATTTTACTACGGCAGCCGTATGACGTCACGTTTAAGCACGCATAAGGAGACCCATCATTTTCTTTTTAAAAAAAGAAATATTTCTAATTAACCTAAAATTAAAATTAACTAAGCTTTTACAACCGCAACCGCACTTATGGAACGGCGGTTACGGTTGCGGTTGTGAATTTTTGTGCGGTTGTAGTGCGGTTGCGGTTATTCGATCCATCACTAGTAAAAATTATATATGTATTAAATTTAGTGGAACAAACTGTATACTTCATTCAGTTCCATTTAGGTTGTGGTCTCCCGTTTAAAAACATTAGATTGAACCAAGTAAAGGGACGCCGATAAACCAGAGAGAGAGAGAGCAGAAAAACGTAGAAATTATCTTCACTAAAACGGCAGTAAATTCTTTATTCTTCGATAGGAAGAAGGTATTACAGTATGGAAGTATACGTAATAAATTCATAAAAGAATGAAATTAAACCTGTTCAGTTATTAAATTCGTAAAGAATAAATAGAGTAATAAGATGCACACCAAAGTTATTTGTATGTCCGTATGTTGAAGACGATTTTGTAATGTACTTTACGATATTGTATACAATTTTTTTAACCTGAAATTCTTTACTTTTAATTCCATTGTATTGAGTAACTTCTGAAGTCAAGGAGAGCGTGTATGGTTACGAGTTACAACTCCCTGACAGATAGTTTGTATGATATACTTACGATGATGTCCCCACTTCAATCAGAAAGGTTTATTAATTTTGAGGTAATTCGTCATATAAGAAAATCATCAGGTTTGAGTATTACTCATTCGTGTTTATTTATCACTGAACTGAAAATAAAAGTAGATCCAATAAGATGTTTTTTGTGGTATAAAACTTCGTTAAAATGTCATTTACGATGAAAATCCGGTTTATCTCTCGTTCCGCATGCGAAAATCACGTGACGTATTATAATTTTAAATATTTCCCAACTTGTTTTTGAACACATTTCTTTCGAGATCAATAATTTTTCTGTCATCTGTCAAAGGAAGGAGGCTGACGAAACTTTCCCTCGTTTCTCAGTTTTAATTTCTCGTCGAAGGGGAAACATTCCAAAATTTCGGAAGTTTTAAGTGTGTCCCTTGCTGCACTCGAGACACGCCATATGAATAAGAAATCACTTTTCTCTATTCCGCACGTTCTGTCCACTGACGTATTTTGCTGCGCTTTGTTTTTTTCTTTTTTTTAATGGGAAATTGTTTTTAAGTAGAAACTACCAAGGTTTTTAGATCTCATAGTCCATCATTTTAGTTTTAAAGCGGCACTGTTGTTTTGAGCAGAACTTATGATACTTAATGATGATTCTGAACGACGGCTCAGGATTGACCTGCAGTCGACCCCTCTGCAGCATCCCGCCTCATTTGTGGGATTTGGTGGAGAAGAGTTGTTTTCCACTCTCCTCCTGGTAGGAAGAGAGTGAAAAACAACTCCCTCTTCGAGGAGGAGGAGGCTGCTCCCTTCGAAGCTAGCTACGCATGGCTGGTCAACGACTTCACATAAAAAACCCTGTCCAGTTGGTGGTTGGGGAAAAAAAAATAAAAAATAAAAATATATATATATATATATATATAAAATATCATTGCCCAAGACACTTGCAGTTACAGCTTAAGTGGAAGTAAGGTGAAAATTTTAATTGGCTGAAAATAAGGGAAAACCCTTGAACTCTAACAACATTTATTGAAGGTAAATAAGATTAGAAAATATGATACTGAAGGAAAAAGCTTTTGAGGTATTTTGAGCAAAAAAAAACTTCTCGAACCTACTCGGTATGTCCACTGTTCAAGACTTGGATAATTGCTCAACATTACGGCAGTGATTCTATCCTCGAGTTCTGAAAGAATCCGAAGTTTCGTCTCGTACACAATGTCTTTGATTGTACCTTATATAAAAAAGTCAACCGGAGTCATATCTGGGTCCCGCCCTGGCCAATCAATCGACCCACGCTACGCCACCGACCAGGAAACTTTTTGTTTAAGGCGGCTCGAACTTTGGAGTGTAAGGGTCGAAGCCGCTTGTTTAAAAGCTTTCAGGGTTTGAGCAATAATAATAATAATAATAATATTATTATTATTAACTTCGATAAGTCATTGTTATGCAAATCTGTAAATAGCTTGTGGAAAGGCTATAGCCAGGAGTCATAAAAACACGGTTTTCAGTGCTGGAAACTATATTAATATATATATATAATATATATATATATATATAATATATATGAAAATGCAGCAATAAAATGCGACTTCTGTCAAAAACTGCATGACTTTATAATTGGGATGATAGGAAAATACCTCTTGTCTCGAACGCGAAACAGATCGTGGGAATCAAATTTCTGTGTGACGCATGTACACAGACTGTAAACTCCTTCGCGGTATTTAAAGAAATGGAGGAAGCAAACTCAAGTGTTACAAAAAAGGATGAAATAATGGGAAACAAGAGTCCGGAAATGTCCCAATGAAAATTCGGGTGACGAGAGAGAGGAGGAAATACCAAATAACGATATAATAACGAATAACAATATAAACAATATAATACGGAATGAAGACACGGATGAAAGGAAAAGAGATAAGTAAAAGTTGCGAGGTAGTAAAACTGTCCAACGAGCGAAATGATAAAAAGATAACTAAAAACGTAGGAAATAAACAACTAAAGAAAAATAAACAACTAAAGAAAAATAAACAACTAAAGAAAAATAATGATAATACCAAAATTAAGAACATTGAAAATAATAAGATGACAAGAAGTAGAAGCGTAGAAAATACCGTATGTAAATACTACGCAAAAGGGAACTGCAGATATCGGGATGGGCAATGCATCTATGCACATCCCACATTATGTAACACACATTACGCAAGTGGATATTGCAAATTTGAAAAGAAATGCAAGTTCCACCATCTTACTGTCTGCAACACCTACGCAAGATATGGGAAGTGCAAATACGAACAAAAATGCCGTTACCACACCCTCAAAGGAACGCAACGGGTGAACAGGAAAAACGAACATCAAAGAAGGGTACCAATTTTTCAGACGTAGCAAACACAGTTCAGCTGCTAAATACTATCCAGCAAATACAAAGTCAGCTGACAAATATAGGAATCCGAGAGCCGGACAGAAGGCACGCACAAAGACATTTCGTGCAAAGAGGCAAATTCTCGGAGGACCACAAGGGAACGAAACCAGCACCATCATTGGAAAACGAATCAGAACCACCTGCATGCGAAAACGATAGAGAAAAAATAAAAATAATCCTAGCCAACATTCAGGGCCTTAAATCAAATCATTCCCCGGACAAAGTTTTATACCTGAAAGGACTCGTGCAAGAAGCTGGAGCAGACTTTGCATGCCCACAGAAACTCGTCTAAAGGACTACCAGGCGAACTGTGAAAACTGCGAGTTCTGTATTGACAAAAAAGAAATACAAATTGACAACTATAACATACTCCGAGCCGAAAGAACAGTGAGACGTAAAGGAGGATGAGGTATTTACACACGCGAAAGACATATTGCAGAAATGCTACGTAGAATGTGTAGCAGCAAAAGTTGGAAAATTAAATATGGTACTAATTGTAATGTACAGATCCCCAAACACGCCAACCTCAAAATTTTCAGATTCCAATACAGAGGTAAGAAACTGGGTAAAAGATCTACATTCTCCAACCCCAAATATTTTTCTCTGTGGTGATTTTAATTTCCCATTCATGAAATATAAAAGGATAGTAAAAAATATATGTACACGCCAAGACAAGAGGGGCACGCGGGAAGACCAGGAGCAGGTAAAAATGCTACTAGCTCTAGCTGATGAATTTATGTTAACACAAGAAATAACAGAAAACAAGAAAAAACAACTGCCTACATTTGGTATTCATAAACAACAGCAACCTAATTGATGATGTAGAAATATCCCCAACTATAATATCGGACCACAACATTATTGAAATAACCACCAATATAAAAGCAACAGGAAAGGAAAGAACACGAACAAAAGAAAGAAGCAAATTCAAAATTTTTAATTTTCACTCTAAAGCTATAAACTGGGAAGATGTTGCATCCAGCATGGAAGTAATAGATTGGAAAACCATTTTCGAGGCCAAGACAACGGAAGAGATGCTAATGACTTTAGAGGAGAAGACGCTAGAAATTGCGGAAAGGCGTGTCCCAAAAATACAACAAAGAGGAAAGAGAAGCAGGTTCGAGAGACAAAAGAGGTCATTGTTCCGAAAAAGAAAGTGACTGCAAAATGAAGTAGCTGTAAAGGTAACATCAGAAAAATATTAAATGGTAAACTGCAGAGTATCGATGACGTCATACAGGAACTAATTGAGAAGCATACAGAAAAAGACGACGACAACGCTATAGAAGCGCTTCGATAAAGGTTAGCTCAAAGTACTTTTACAATTTTGCAAAGAGGAAGTCGAAAAACCATGCGACTATCGGAACTCTGAAAAACGAGAACAGTGCTTTATCTGATGATCTAACAGAAGTATCTGAAATATTAAGAGCTCAGTATGAATCATTTTTCAGTATCCCAAAAACTGACAAACTGATATGCGATAGAAACGCGTTCTTTGAAGAACTACAAGGGGAAAGTATAACGGACTTTGACTTTACGACAGATGATATTACACAAGGTATAGGGAAACTAAAGGCACAGTCAGCGGCAGGACCGGATAAATGGAATGCCACACTGATCAAAAACTGCAAGAATGCAATCGCTGAGCCCCTATATTGGATATGGAGACGATCACTAGACACGGGAGAAATACAGGGCATCCTGAAGAGCGCGAACGTAGTCCCAATATATGAAGGAGGAGATCGATCAGAGTCCAAAAACTATAGGCCAGTGTCGCTCACATCTCATCTCACTAAAATATTTGAAAGAATAGTTAGACAGAAAATCTATGGCTTTTTGGAAACTCAGAAAAAGTAAATGATAACCAACATGGGTTTCGGTCAGGCAGATCATGCCTATCACAACTAATGGAACACTACATCATCATTATTGATGCACTTGAAAGTAATGAAAATTATGAAGTAATATACACAGACTTTGTCAAAGCGTTCGACAAGTGTGACCATGGAAGAATAATACATAAACTGAAATATATGGGAATAACAGGAAAAGTAGGGAAATGGATATATAATTTCTTTAATGAGCGGCGGCAAGTCGTTAGAGTACAAGGAACAGTATTAGCCCCAGTACTCTTCATAATCATGCTAACTGACATAAATGAGGACGTTACCAGAGACAGCACAGTAACATCCTCTGCCGATGACACAAAGATTAGTAGAAAAATAAGAAACCCAGAAGATATAGGATCTCTACAAACCGGGGTTGGTACCCAAAAACCCACCCAAGACCAAAAACCCATCAAAAACCCAACCTAAAAACCCACATCAATTTACTTCTCATGAACTTATTTTTAACTTGGCATTTTTTATAATATGGTTATGCAGTCTTATATATTAACAACTATAAACTATAATTAATGTGATAAGGCCAATATAAACTAAAATTTCCAGAAACTATTTATTTGACATGTTGATCTAATACTGTATCTAATTTATCTATCTTCTAATTGGCTACCTATATCTAAAAATAAATCATGTTTCTTTTCAGCTTTATAATTTAAATAACTTAAGTGGTACCTAATATTGATTATTATTGATCAGTATGTTCAGCATCTTTTGACCTTAGGTGGCGGTAGATTCGAACCAACATTTCTGCCTTTTCTTTCCCTAACCTATTTCGCATTTTACTCCATACCAAGCCAAACGTTGAAAAAAAATCTTTCCAATGATCCGGAAGTGGCCGGACAACTATGAATAGATCTCATAAATTTAGCAAAACCTAATGGTAACCTGGTTTTTTTTTTTTAACAATTTTCCACCAATTACTAGCTGATGTAGAGCTCACTATACTATCTTTGAATAAATAAGGAGGAAAAATTAGTGCGTCTTTTAAGCGGAATGCATAATATCCTGCCATGTATTCTGAATTTATTTCAATCAGCCATTCTTCAGCCTCTTCCTCTTGAACTCTATTCAGTTTTTGTCCTGAAAAATAATAGAACTGTGTGGAAACAAAAATAAAGCTAATAATATAGATTATATAATTTGTTATGGTATCTAATTTATGGTAATTGTTATCTAATATGGCAATGCCAGATGATTTGATTCAGATTAGAGAAAACTCTTCTGCCCATACAATTGAGTTACCTATGTTTTATATATTGATAGTAATTAAGCATTTAGGTCCAATTTACCTTCATACTTTGGGTCAGTTATATTTGCCAAAAGATGCCATGGCTCCATAGCTTTTTTAAATCTCTTAATAATATCTTCTTTGTATGGAGCTAATTTTTCGTCTTGGATTAAATTGAGCCAAATTTCAACAGCATCAGATAATGTTGTATTATCAGCCTGCAACTGTAACAAAAAAAAAAAAACTATAAAGTTATATATGGCTGAATGAAAACATCTGTAAACATTTAGAATTATGCATTGTTAGAATTTATTTTTTGGTGTTACAAGTTACAACACATAAAATGAAGTGTATTTTAATTATTTATTAGTAGTGCTTTAGTACAGGATTCTATAAATAAAATGTGCACTATAAGTCTATAAAATATCTTGAAATTAATATTGGTATTTAAAGTTAAGTAATTTTAACTGCATAATATAAACACGCCTTATCTAGAGCATTTCCAACAAGTAAGAGTTGTGACTGTAAGTTTAGTGCCTCTCTCTGTATAGATAAGTTATCTATAAATTTTCCGATGTTGTGATCAATGTCTTCAATATGCTCTCCTCTTATTTCTATATATAGAGAGTAACTTGACAAATAGGTTTTTATGCATTCTAACTGAGAATTCCATCTGGTTTCATTTGGTAGTTGCGGCATCATACCTCCTTTCTCCATTAGCCAACACTAAAATATAAATTTTTATTACAAATATTGCTGGATTTGACAGCATAAATAAATAGCCTATGCAACTTATTAATGAGTCGTGAATTAGGATTCACACTGGTGACAGTGCTAATGCATAAAAGTAAAGCTGACAGTAGCTAATTTATTGGATTTGTTTTTAGCTTACATGAGGTTGGTGATGGTTTCGGAAATATTTGTTAATTTCTACAACATGCTTGAGAACTGATTTTGGGGAGACATCTTTTTCTACGAAGTTTAGATGGTGTGCTGAACAGCCATAACTTCATAAGTAATAAGACTGTAGTTGTCCTCCTTAAGAATTTCTCTCATTCTTATCATTTTGTTTTCGTTATCAGTGCATATAGCAAATACCTGAAAATAAAATGTCATAACTCATAAGGAACTGAGCATTTGAGTATACCAAGGCGGAGAATTACATTCAGTTTATAACTAAAATAAAATGTACCTACAAAATAGTTATACTTACATCAATGCCATATATTTCTTTAGTTTTTGTTATTGCTTCTCTAGCTAACTGTGCACAATATTCTGCTGTCTTTTTTGTACTTCCAGCATCTACTGCTGAAATCAGATATGGCTTTTTTCCATTATGAATACTGTGCGCAATAATAGGATCATTACCTACTGAACTCCAGCCATCTTGTATAAGGGTAATGGTACAATCATCAAGATTAAGGTCATTCTTCATTTCATGGATTATTTCATCATTAACTTTTATTAACAGATCAGATGCCAACCTTTTCCTGTTTGGTAGTTCATATCCTGATCTTAGACCTTTGATAAATTTTATAAATTCTTTATTTTCTAAAACGTTGAAGGGTATGTTAGCTGAAAAAAAGAACCTTGCAACTTGTAAATCTAATTCTTCCTTTTGGTCCACAGTCTTTCTTACCACAAATGGTGTAATTGATCTTTGCCTTTTATGCTTTATTGGTGTTGAATGACAGAATGTGGATGGTGAAGAACCTGCACTGGTGTCACTCATTTCAGGCACATTTTCACTTATCATCTTTGGATCATCTTTGCCAGAAGCCAAAGTTGGAGGAAGTGAATCAGTTTCAACTGATGCTCCAAATTCGAGTCTCGGCATACCTCTTGCCGCCTTTTCAAAACATTCCACTTTTCTTTTACTGCATTTCTCTAGATGATGTTTCACACACACAATTTTTCGAGTGATACTTTCTTTGCAATAATTGCATAGTACTCTAGTAGGTTGATCACTTAATAAAGTCACTTCGTCCCATTCGCTAGCTTTAGATCTTGCACCTCTATAACACTTTGAGTTTGGCATCTTAAAAATTTAAATTCGAGTTAGTCTGAATAAAGCTGAAATCTGCTGTTGGGAAATAAAGGAAAGATCTAAAATTAAAATGGAGAAAATTCTAATATGTCATTATTATCTCTCATATCTGAACTTTGTGAAATAAAGATGTGTTTTTAATATATATTGTAGATCAGATAAATTAATAAAATAACTGATATATTAGGCACTACATAATTATCGAACCTTTCAAAAAAAAATTTCAACCCATCAAAAAGCTAAAAAAAACAAAACCCAGCAAACACCCAGTTGGGTTGAGTTTTTTGTGAAAAACCCTGGTTTTTTCCAACCCTGCTACAAACCGACATGAACAGAATCTACAAATGGACGGAAGACAACAATATGAAGTTTAACACTGAGAAATTTCAGCTTTTATGGTACGGAAAAAGAGAAGACCTAAAATTCATGGAATATTATACCCCAAATGGACAGGAAATTCAGAAATTTTAAAGCAAAAGATTTAAGGGTTGTAATGACTGATGATGCGAAATTTGAAACACAAAATAAGATAGCAGTAAATAGAGAAAAGAGAATAACTGGGCAGATACTGGGAACCTTTAAACGAAGGGATAGGAATATAATGATTCCTCTACTGAAAACACTGATCATACCCAAATTGGAATACTGCTAGGTCCTAACATGCCCATATAAAAAAGAAAACATTAGACAGCTAGAAGAGATTCAGAGAAGCTTCACAGCAAAGATCAATGGGTGCAAAGAACTAAATTATTGGGAAAGGTTACGAGAATTAAACCTATATTCACTGGAAAGGAGAAGAGAGAGATACACCATTATTTACACTTGGAAAATAATGGAGAAACTAGTCCCTTATCTTACTCTGAACCCTGTAACTACCCAAACAACGGTGGAAAGTAGAAAAGGAAGACTGTGTCGTGTTCCCAAATTAAAGGCTAGACGGGGAACATTCTTAACCTTGAAAGAAAATAGTTTTGTCATAAGAAGACCAAAACTGTTTAATCAGCTGCCCAAATACCTAAGGAACACGAATGGTGTTGCGGTGGACATCTTCAAAAAAAGATTAGACGCCTGGCTTAGAACAATCCCCGATGAGCAGAGCGTACCTGGCTATGTGAGGTAGAGAGTACAAGAAACCAACTCACTACCACACCAGGCCAACTCGAGAGGAGGGGCGACAAGCTTGACCTTCGCGAAATGAGGAATCATCGCACGGAACATTTGAAAGGTTGAAAGGAACGGTATGTATAATCATGTATTTCGTATACGTTAAAACCCAACAATAATAACAAAAAGGTTAAAAGTAAAAAATTGGTGTATCATTGACGAAACTTTGAAGTTTATTTCGTCACCAACCACCTGCAAAATCCGGCTTGGTTGGAGGTGATGAGGAAACTTAAAATATTTCATAAGCGCTACTTCATTTTTCTATGAATTTATGTTTTTTTTTACTTTATAAGTTCATTTTTACCTTTTTACACACACACACACACACACACACACACACACACAGACCGTGCATGGAACAAGGAACTCTTCTGCGAAAATTAAATCCCAGAAAAAACCTGAGGACCATTCTGAGTTCAATCATATATATATATATATATATATATATATTATATTATATATATTATATATATATATATATTATATATATATATATATAAATTTTTTATTTTTTAATATTTTTTTCATTTAAAATGTTAATTTGTCATAAAAAATTATATTCTAACCTTGGCAGTGACACGCTGCCCTAATAATATAATTAAATGTTAAAGGTTGGTTTGCAACCTGTTTTTTGCATTTAATAAATCAAAATTTTTAAGCCACTTAGATTAATAATGTAATTATTACATAAGTTTTCTAGTTTTATGATATAAATACAGGTAAACTGGTTACTGTCAAGATTATATTCGATAAAGAGAAATCGTAAAAGAATAATAACCAAGTTTACCTAAATTTAAACGAGTATACCATAAAATTTCATTTTCTTCGATCAAGCTTGAATTTGTCAAGGTAAACTCTATTTTTTCTCTTGGTCTGATAATGCTTGCGACTCTTACCTGTATGTGAAGGTAATTTGCAGTACTCGCTTAAAAAATATGTAGAAATGTCGTTTATATTAATTACAGTTTTAGAGAAAAACAAAATGTGTGTAAGAACATGAGTCATTCGCGTTTTGTGGCCCTTCAGTCACGTACTTATACCAGATTTTGGTAATACCATAGTGAGATACTATTATTATTTATTATTACTACTACTACTATTTTTAATAGTAATAATATGATGTTAATCTGACAATGATGATGATGTATGTAAAATACATTTAACGATGAATAATAATAAGTTTAGTTCGTACTGAATATTCAGTCAGTAACACCTACATAAAGCCTATTATTTCTGTGATAACAGGTTATACAGACAACTTATTGTTAATATCTAAATGATAAATTAGACTACCTAAATTACCTGATCCACTTTTGTAAATTCATTCTTGCCAATAATTGGAAAATTTCTTTATTAATAATAATAATAATAATAATAATAATATTATTATTTATTATTTCCTCAATAAAATGAATTTTGCAAATTCTAAACTCGATTTAACTTGACTTTAAATGAAGTGGAAGTCCAGTTACCCAACGACCTTCTCCTTATATAGATCAAGAGCCCATTGGACCAGACCTCGTTATTATTTTAAAGCACAAACTCGCTTATATATATATATATATATATATATATATATATATATATATATATTAGTGAAACTATTTAATGGGGATTGCGTTTTTCATTTCTCATATTTTCTTTGTATTTTCAAAGCTATTTTTAATATTTGATACACACCGATATTTTATTGATACTCAGGTGCGTTTGTCAACTTTCTATTAAATGATGTGTGTTGCGATATAGTTAATCAGAGAGACCTGTCAGCCAAAATCTTTAAGGGCCAAATTGTTAACCAGTTTTAGCCGAGCGTAACCATATGGTCACATACAGTTTTTTATTTTAATGCTAAATAATAATAATAATAATAATAATAATAATAAAAATAATAAATCGGGTCATAATGGGTTTGATTGAATAAATATCAGTACTAAATTTCTTGTTTTTTTTTTGTTTTTTTTTCTTGTTTTTCTCGTTTTCTTCTTAACCGCATGAAGCGACGAGTAAGAGGGAATAAATAATAATTAAAAGGGAGTTAATCTTATTACTCTATAGAGTAATTTCGGATGTCTGTATAAAGTTACGCCATTAGAGACAAATTAGACTGACATTACGCACGACTCCATTTGTTATTTTTCCTATGGCATATATACAAATATATATTTAACCCTATATAGTCTGTGACATTAATATCGTAATAACTGGCTCCAGTAATGATGTCGCAATATTACTAAAGGATATATGCAAATTATGGTGCCATTTATACACGCGGAGATCAATACTTATTATAATTTTGGAATGACTAATATGTATCTGAACTGGCGCCGCCGTCATAAGCCTTTCATGCGTGAATTGTTTAAGAGTAAAACAAATTTATACCTTATGTTATTCCCCATAAGGACTAAAATCTCGTAAAATTGTATGGTTAAATGTCCAACCACAGGCATGAGAGAGATAATATGCAGAAAGTAAATTTCATTGAAAAAGCTTCATAATTAAGTTAATAATAATGATTACTATAATTTTTCCTTTAGATTCCTTACAAATAATATATTTTGAGATTTTGGTGTGACGCGGTGCTTGTCATTTTGTGACGTCATTAAATGCCTCTTTTACTCAGTGAAGTTACAAAATGCCCCATGCAGTTATTGGCACCATTTTCTCTCCTTTTGTTAAAAAGCGATTTATTGCGTTCATATTTTGCTTTATTGGTTTTTATTTCTTTAGAAATGGTGACCTCATTATTATTATTTATTATAATTTATTATTAGTAGTAGAATTAGTATTATTTAACCATGTTTGGTTGATGCCTATTGCAGGGTGATTTCAATATTACACACACTTGTACAGTATATTTATATGTTTATGAATCTAAAACACAACACACACACACACACACACACACGCACACACACGTACGTACGTGCTCATCTCCGAATAAATGAGGTACTAAATTTTTTTAATCCATATATCGGAAAAAACTAATTAACCGAACCTAATTTAACCTAACCTGACTTAATTTAGTGCCATCGAAAAGAGAAGTGAAACAAAGTATTTAACATTTTTCATTTCTCATATTTTTTCTTTGCATTTTCAAAACTATTTAATATTTGATACAAAAGATTTTGTGTAATACTCGAGTACGTATGTCACCTCTCTCTGAAATGATGTGCGTTATCTTATAAATCTTATAATTAATCTGAAGGCCTAGTTAGCCAAAATTGTTGCGTGATAAGTGTTTTGGACGCAATTGAGGGCTCGAAGGGTGGTTTCTAAGTCCCTAAATAGTGAGGTACCTCGCTAATCTAGCCTAAACTAATCAAACCAGATCTTAACAAAACTTAACCAAATGTGTGTTCTCAAAGAAAAAAAAAAATTACCCCACTATATTTGTGAAATATTACACACACGACCTCAATTATGCCCAGTTGTTTGCATACTTGTGTGTGTGAGAGATTTTTAACCTTGCTTGCAATATAAGCAAAAAAATCAAACATCTGTTTACCCAAATCAGCTTTTCTTTTTTAGTTTTTACCCTTTTTAAAAAAAAAATTTCTCCCGCTGCAAAATGTTTGTGGTAAATATTTGTAGTAATTTTTTTTTTTTTCTTTGTTGGTTTATTATTTTTTATTTTTTTTTTTTTTTGTTAGATTCAACTAATGAAAAACAGGGAAAATGAAAGTGCTTTTAAAATTCCTTTTTCTTTAATATTTTATACAAAAACCGACAGAATTATGGGCTTCAATGAATAATTTTGTGATGATAAAAATATAGTGAAAGTTTTATTTATGAACAAGTACAGACGACTCAAGTATTTGCTCAATTCATAGGTTTTTTATTTTTAGGTTTTTGAGTTAAGCATGTGATCAACATTATCATGAACGATTGGCTGAATGTGTGTGTGTGTGTGTGTGTGTGTGTGTGTGTGTGTGAGAGAATTGTATTTTTTATATATATATAATCATTGTTGTATGTATGTATTCATTTTTTCCACTTTACAATCCCTCTTTATGCAATCGTTTAATTACTGCAATTAATCTGAGGTTGTCATCAGGATTTAAAAGTCGCAATTTCTTTCATAACCGCGTGAGACAAATGCGAAGGTCGATTAGATTCGCGTTGGAAAGAGTTTGCTAGTAATTTCTGTTTCCAACCTCCATTCTTCCTGCTTAATAATTTATTCAGCGATGAGTCTTTCACTCCTCCGTTTGCCTTCTGCAGTCTCGTAGACGCGCCTTCCGCTGTCCGCGTTTTACCTTCTCGTATAGAGCATAGGTTGGTATTGGCAGCCGCTTTCCAGAACTATAGGGATATAACCTTCCATACTGGGTTGACCTTTGACACTGAAAAACGCGCGTAGGAGTAGAGGGTAATTGATGAGTAGTTGTTAGAATTGGAAAGGAACATTTATCCTGACGGAAGGCTGATGGACACCCTTTTATATAGACGATAAAGTCGTTCTTCGTATACCCAAATTAGACTCGTTAATCCTCCTCTCTACCGATCCAATCTCCGCGTTGCTTTTCGTTGTTGTTGCGGCTGCTGTCGTTGTTTGGCACCCACACTCCGTTCCACGCTTCATCTTTACGCTCGGAATATGGCGTGGGCGTGGGCTTTATTTCTCGGGGTTGGTGAGGAGATATACTCGTTATATTGAAGCCTCTTTGAAATATTAAATCAGTTCGTCCATTACATTGTACTCTCAATGCAGTTCCTCTATCTACGTGAACTGTATCATTTTATTTTATATATTTTATTTATTTGTTTATGCATTTAATTTTTTTTTTTCTTTTTCGCAGGTGAGTTTAGAAGACATTTTGAAGAACGAAAAATAATTGCACATTCTTTTTTCACCTTCTCGGTGAGTGTTTTGTAACTTTAAATTTCCGTGATTTTATATATTTATTTATTTAAGTATAAAGTGCAATTTTGCATATTCAAAATTTATCACACGGCAGGATTCGAACCCGTGCTCTCTGACGAGGGCGGGCATTGGCTACACTTGGCCACATTGGTTATGACAGGAAAAAGTCGCCAGGTTGTTAACTTTCATCCTGCTGTAGCCAAAATGGTCAGTGCCCTCGTCTTCAACTCGAGATCTCGGCTTCGAAGCCCTCTGTATATATACACACCTCGTTGCTGTTCCGTGAGATGGTCTCTTCACACGAGGGTCAAATTGGTGGCCCCGCCTCTAGGTCTGGCTTGACCCCTGTAACGTTTCTGAGGTCCTTTGGAAGCTGGTTAAAAAGTCTTGGCCCCCTGACAACCAAGCTATTTTCCTTCAGTGTTGAAGAGGTCCTTTGTCGGGCCTTTAATTTGGGAACATTACACATCCTGCCCCTCCTCTTGTCCAGTGTTGTTTGAATGGTAATTGGGTTTAGTTTGAGGTTTAGTACCGGTTTTTCGATCATTTTCCATATGTAGATTATGGTATACCTCTCTCTCCTTCTTTCGAGGGAATACAGATTTAGTTTACGTAGTCTTTCCCAGTAGTTGAGTTTTTTGCAGCCATCAATCTTTGTTGTGAAATGTGTCTGAGTTTCTTCTAGTCTATTAGTTTCTTCCTTTTTATATGGGGACGTCAAGACTGAGCAGTATTCAAGTTTTGGTATAATAGGTGTTTTTAGCAGGGGAATCATTACTGTCCTGTCCCTTCTTTTGAACGTTCTTAGTACCTGTCCCGCGACTCTCTCTGCATTATTTATAGCTACCTGATTTTGTGTTTCGAATTTCGCATCATAGGTCATTATTACCCCTAGATCGATCGCTTTCGTGCTTCCCTGAATTTCATGTCTATCTGGAGCATAATATGCAGCCTGTTTATGTGTTTAAGTTTCTCATTTCTACCATATCTCAAGAGCTGAAATTTCTCGGTGTTAAATGTCATGTTGTCTTCTGACCATTTGTATATTTTGTTCGTGTCCCTCTGCAAGGTCTCCACTTCATTTACATCGCTGATTTTTCTGCTGATCTTTGTATCGTCTGCAAAGGATGTTACTGTTGCTGTTTACCCCGCTGTCTTTGTCTGTCAGAATGATAATGAACAAAAGGGGGTGCCAGTACTGTACCTCGTGGTACTGAGCTGCGTACTTCCAATTCTGATGATGATATACCTTAAATTTTGACGACCTGTAGACGTTCTTTGAGGAAGTTGTAGATCCATTTTCCCACTTTGCCTGTTATTCCCATATATTTCATTTTATGTGCTATCATACCATGATCACATTTGTCGAAAGCTTTAACAAAATCCGTGTATATGACATAGTGCATCTAGTGCATCTAGGATGTTGTTGTTGTGCTCTATTAGTTGTGAGAGGCATGATCTACCTGATCGGAATTCGTTGAGTCTTTCCAGTGTCTCCAAGAAATCGTAAATTTTCTCTCTAACTATTCTTTCAAATACTTTAGTGAGGTGGGACGTCAATGACACTGGTCTATAGTTCTTTGCTTGAGATATATCCCCTCCTTTATATTAGGGACAATGTTTGCTCTTTTGAAAATGCTCGGTATTTCCTGTGTCTAGGGATCTTCTCCATATCCAGTATAAAGGTGTAGCTATTTCGTTTTTACAGTTTTTAATCAATAATGCGTTCCATTTGTCCGGACCTGCAGCTGAATGTGGTTTCATTTGTCCTATAGCTCTCGCTACATCCTCTGGGGTAAAATCAAAGTCTGTTATACATTCTCCTTGCAGTTTCTCATCAAAGCATGCATCTATGTCAGGTATCGCTTTGTCACTTTTTGGGGTACTGAAAAATTATTCATACTGGGCTCTCAATGTTTCAGATATTTCTTTTAGATCGTCGGTTAGTTCATTATTTCTCTTCCTTAAGGGCCCAAAAGCCGCGCGCGTTTTTGTTTGCGTTTTCGCTTAGCTATAGAAGTATTTTGGATTTTCTTTTATTGCTTCTACCGCCTTTTCCTCTTCCCTCTCTGTATAGTCCTTTATCAGGGTTTATATTTCTCTATCGATACCCTCCAGTTTTTCTTGTATTACTTTCCTGGCATTGTCTTCATAGTTGGTTAACTTCGCCTCCACTCTCTTTCTTTTGCGGAATAGTCTTCTCTTTTGCCTCTCTAGCCAGCTCCTCTTTCCTTTTGGCTGTGATTTCGGAGCATATTTTTCTAAAATTCTTAACTCCTTTTCTTCATTTGTTTTATTCTCTAAAACTGTTCTCCACTCTATTTGAGCCATGTGCGATCTGATTGTTTCCCAATTTATAGTCTTGGAGTTCAAGTTAAAAGGCCCAAATTTGCTTCTTTCCTCAGTATGTGTATTCTCTTTTAATGTTGTCGCCATATTTCTTGATATCTCGATTAAGTTGTGGTCTGAGATAATGGTTGGGGTTATTTTTATATCAGCAATCAAGTTAGTGTCATTCGTGAATACCAGATCTAGGCAGTTATTTTTTCTGGTATTTTCTGTTATCTCCTCTGTCACCATAAACTCATTTGTGAGAGCCATCAACATTTTTGCTTGCTCCTGGTCTTATCTTGTGCCCCCCTTGTCCTGGTGTGTATATATATTCCTATCCATCTTTTTGAATTTTATAAATGGGAAGTTTGTCTCCGCAAATCATTATAATTAGGGGATGGAGGGTTTATGGACTTTATTAGGTTTCTGATATCATCAGTGGCCTCCAAGAATTTTTCGGTTTGAGTGTTTGGAGGTCTATAGATGACTATCAGTATCACGTTTAGTTTTTCTATTTTTACTGCTAGGAGTTCCACAAAGCTGTTTGTTTGATTTTCTTCTTATCGTCTGTCATATGACCTGTCGTGTTTTTATATATATATATAATATATATATATATATTATATATATATATATATACACAGGGCAGAGCCGGTGCCAGGTATTCAGCGCCCTAGGCGAGCCCTTCAATGTGCTCCCCCGCCCAATAAGTTTTGATAAGGTAATGTAGGAACTCTATTAGCTACTATATTGTTTCTGCAACTCGAAAAACCGTTGATAACATGTACATTTTCATCTTGTGGCTTCATATTTTCATTCATGCAAATAATTCCATATAATTATTATCACAGAAAGTCAGTGAATAAAATGTCAATAAAACAAATTTCTGTTAATAATATAATATGTATAATAATAATATCTTCTACAATTTACCTCTTTCGAGGCATGAAAGAACTGTATTACCATACATCTGTAGTTACATATGAAACACAGATGGAATTACACTCAAGTTTTCAGACTTTTTTTAAGGATATGCTTGTCTGCTGTGTATAGCACTTAACCTACATAAGATGTTATTTAGGTTTACCTAAATTATGTACACTATAATTATAAATTTACAACGAAATAATAAGAATTATTTACAATGCTCTCATTTGTTACTTACTATAAGAAAAATGATTAGTATATTTAATTCTGTCAAACACCGAACTTTTTTTTAGGTTCTTTGAAAATAATATATAAACATAAATTGTATCCCATTATTTTTTCACTGCTTGTATTTAACAATAATAAAATTATTTAATACTGTAATAATAATAATAGGTTAAAGAAGCTAGCTACATGATTACATTATGTTTGTGTTTTTCAGTGATTACCTACTTCAAAATAAAGCTTAAAATTATATTATAATTATATCATGACCCATGAAATTCAGTTCCATCAAAATTGTATTTTTCGTGCTTTTGTTCTGGCAAATGTGCGAACAAGTTGTTTCAAGTCCAGTTTCTCAGCCATTTCATGTTCTATTGACAGAGTAGAAAGCCCAACAAGTCTTTCTCGCGTCATGGTTGAGCGTAAATACGTTTTTATCAATTTTAGTTTGGAAAAATTTCGCTCACCACTGGCCACAGATGCAGGGAGTGTTAAGAGAATATGTAAAGCAATAAATACATTTGGAACACTATATGTCAGCTTTTTTTTTGCATATAAATTTCAGAATGTCTTGTGGGAATGCACTCTTCTCCACCCTTCTTGCAATGACTTGTAATTCACTACACATATCTGCAGCATCAATATCTTTATCACCACCATGTTGTAAAGCTTTTTCTAGTGTTAAACAATGATCTATTATTTCCTTCGTTGTCATTGTCTGCATCTTGTGGATGTCTTTGTTCAACTGAGTGTATTGCAAAGTCCAAGACTGCAAAATAAAAATTCACCTTGAACTTTTGCTTGGGATTTTGAATTGGCTCATCATCTGCCTCGTATGTGAATTGTTTCTTCCTTCTCCTAATATGGACTAGCTCTGGTTCAA
Organism: Bathynomus jamesi; assembly: GCA_023014485.1. Taxonomy (NCBI): domain Eukaryota; kingdom Metazoa; phylum Arthropoda; class Malacostraca; order Isopoda; family Cirolanidae; genus Bathynomus; species Bathynomus jamesi. The sequence goes on from JAJOZX010003924.1 coordinate 144,444, forward strand.
ATTCTGCTGATATGCCCAACTCCTCCGCAAGTTCCTTTGCATTTACTAATGCTTTTTCATATTCTTTGTCATTCCTGCAGTTTACAAGACACTTTTTTCTTTTAGTTGTTCAACTGCATCATGTATATCAAATTTCTTCTCTTGAAATTTTTTGCTTGCTATATTGATCTCAAACAGAATATCATACCAAACAACGATGGAAACAATGAACTTGAAGTTGGAAATGTTATTTGCAAGTCCACCGGGGGAGCGGGGGGGGGGGGGGTCGGGGAGAGGGTGGAAGTTCCACCCCACCCCAAAGCGTCGCTGCTTCTTGTGAGAACGAAATTTTCTCACTTTTAATAAAACACTTCCAACAAAGTTTTTTTTTTCTCAACATTGCTATCATCAGTCTTAGCCACTGCTCCCGTTATTACTAAATTTTCGTGTTTTTAGTTGGACTAAGTAATTTTGTCTAAGTTGTTCAGAATTTGTGTGGCGCCCCCAGATTTTGGCGCCCTAGGCAATCGCCTAGTTTGCCTAGTGGGTAGCGCCGGCCCTGATACAGGATGTTTCATAACATGTGGGACGCACTTTCAGGATGGATTCATGACCTGAAAACAATGAAAAAAGTGTATATAAACATATGCCCGAAATCGTTTTGTGTTCCATCAATTCTTTCTGCAAACTGTTTACAAACACTTCTTGCCGACAATGTGAGTGGGTACGCGACTTAGTTCATGTATGGCCTTACCGATTGTAATGTTTTGTACACACTGTGACATGTTTCATTATCGTTGAGTGTAGAGCCATCAGTCAGAGGTGCATCGCGGTGTTTCACTGTTCGTATTCGTAACTTCTTACCGTGAATAAATGCAGTCCAGTGAAAAAAACCCAGTTTTTGTGCTATTCAGTGATAGTGTGCTTTTGAAGTGAGAATGGAGGCTTATTCAAACAGAGAAATGGCAGACATGCATCTCGTGTATGGACTTGCCGAGTGTAATGCGGCCGCAGTAAGAAGTTATGCGGAAAGGTTTCCGAATCGCCGTCTGCCAGATAAGAAGACCTTTCAGAGAATAGGCGAGCATCTTGGTGATACAGGATCATTCAACAAGCGAGTTTCAGATGATGGTAGACCACTCAGCGCCAGAACTGTTGAGTTGGAGGAGTGGGTCCTAAATCGCGTGGAGGAACATTCTAGTGTCAGCACCCGAAGGATAGCAGCAGCAGAGGGTGTAAGATACACAACTGTGTGGAGAATTTTACAGGAACAACAGCTTTACCCATATCACATTCAGAGAGTACAAAGGCTGAGTGAAGCTGATTTCCCACCACGAGAGGCTTTTTGTACTTGGTTCCTTCAACAGTGTGCTCGCGATCGTCTTTTTCTATCTTCCGTGTTGTTTTCTGATGAGGCTGCCTTCACAAGAAATGGCGTGATCAATTTTCACAACACACATCACTGGGCCGAAGAGAATCATGCCATCATCCAGTCACGGCACCAACAACAATTTAGTATCAACGCATGCGCAGGACTTATTGCCGACAAGTTAATCGGTCCTTTTGTTTTGCCTGGAAGATTAACAGGAGAATCCTATTCCAATTTTTTAAGGAATGATTTAAGTGATTTACTAGATGAAGTTCCTCTTGGTGTCTGACGTCGTATGTGGTTTATGCATGACGGCGCTCCGCCTCATTTTAGTCGAGTAGACAGAGACTATTTGGATGACCATTTCCCTGATAAATGGATAGCCCGTGGAGGACCCATTGCGTGGCCTGCTTGCTCTCTCGACCTGAATCCACTCGATTTTTAACTGTAGGGTCATCTGAAATTCAACGTTTATGTGACGCTCATTGACAACGTTGAAATGCTTCGCCAACGTGTAGAACAAGGATGCCAGAAAATCCGAGCAATACCTGAAATGTCTGAACGTGTCAAGCAGTCTATGCCGAGGCGTGTTCAGACGTTTATTCAAGCGCAAGGCGGTCATTTTGAGCACTTCCTTTAAAGGTAAGGCGGATACTTGCTGGAACACACAATGGGCAGTAACTCGGAAACAAAGCGATTTTTGGCATATGTTTATATGAACTTTTTAAATTGTTTTCAGGTCCTGAATCCATCCTGAAAGTGCGTCCCACATGTTATGAAACACCCTGTGTGTGTGTGTGTGTATATATATATATATATATATATACACACACACACACACGCCTCGGTGGTGGTGTGGTTAGCGTCGCTGACTACGAATCCATCGGCCCCGGGTTCGAGACCCGGTGACGGCAGCCGGCTCGCAGCAAAACCCAGCTGTTCATCCTTCTACACAATAAAGTGGTTGGTAGATAAATGGGTACCCTGGGTGGCCTAGTGGTTAAGAGGCTGGGCTGCTGGTGGGGCGTGGTTCGGATTCCACGTTAATTAAACTCAGTGTTGGGCACTAAAGCGTTAATCCGATAACAGTTAATTAACGAAGTTAACTTTTTTTAACGGACTATTAACGGAAGTTAATTTCCATTTATCGTTATCGGACCAGTTAACTTCCGATAACTCGATATTTAGTCTGTTAAAGTCCGTTAACACGTTAACTGCGAGGAGTCATTCACGGAAGATCACCGCTCCGCGAATGAATTCAAACCGCCATAACTTCAGTCTGCCAATTCCGTCCTCTGCCGCAGTGGAACGGCTTCTCTCTCGGCAAGGACATCCTGAGGCCCAAGAGGTCAAGACTGGCAGTTGGGCCTAACTTTGAGAAGTTGGTCTTTCTGAAGGGCAACCAGCACATTGTCATAGTCTTTAATAAATGTGCCTAAAATTTAATTTTACCTTTCAGTTCCCGCCATAATAATTCTCTGGTAAATTAAAATTTAGTTAATGGTTAGTGGTTACAAGGGTTTCAAAACATGTAATCAGTACATTTTTTATTAAAATTAAAAAAAAAAGTTAAGCAAAAAAGTTGCAAAACTTGATAAAAATAGTTAAATACCTATTTATTGTTGGATTTTGCATAAATAAACATTTTCTATGGGTTTTAAAGCTTTTTTCCTTGATTTTTTTAAATGTTAGTAAAGAAATAGTTATCGTTAACGGATTATCGTTAACTTCCGTTAACTTTGTAGTAAAATTATCGGATTATCGTTATCGAAGTTAAAAATTGGGGTTAACGGATTATCGTTATCGAAGTTAACTTTTTGGTTAACGGTGCCCACCACTGAATTTAAACTGTAGGTCTAAGGTGGAGTGAAAAGCTTGACCTTCGTCAGAATGAACAATTCGGCTGGAAGCTAACCAAATGTTATATATATATTAGCAGGTGGCTCAGTAAGTGCAGTATTGTTTGTCAGGAGGAACCTACTTTTTTTTTAAAGTTCATTTGACAATGCTCCTATTAACTACTTCAGTTCATCCCCTTTTTTTCTTTTAATATAATGAATTGGTCACATTGGCATTTACAGCACACTAAATGTCATTCCCGAGCGTAGGATAAATTTTATTAAAAAAAAAAAAAATTTGCATTTATGAACGAGTAATATTCGTCGTTGTGATTGATAACGTCTGTACGAATGTCATTCGCTCCCAAGACCATTTTATCTTAAGTTTTAAGAATTTTTAAATTTACAATTTGATTGATGGAGGTGGTGTTAAGCGAAGTGTTGTGGCTGCAATCGATGTTAAAGCGAAAGGCTTGCTTCCATTTACCATTCATTCCCTCAAGCCTTATTCTGTTTTACACACACACACACACACACACACACACACACACACACACACACACACACACGAGGTATGTTCAAAACGTTTCCGGACTGATCCCACAAAAACTTTGTGATAACACTTACGATCTACAGTAATTGACTACTCTTACTCTCCGGCGACATTAAGGCTAATCCAGGCCCCACTACAACTTACACATGTCACCATATACAGAGACATAGACACAGTAGTACATAAGACACATACAGAAGTGTAATATTAACATATAACAGTACAACGTAGATGGCCTCACAAACAAAATCATGCAGCTTAGGGAATTCGTACACAAACAAAACATTCACATAGCACTTATACAAGAAACAAAACTAAAACGCACATGCAAAACACCCACCATTCCTGACTTCACGACGATCCGTCAAGATCGTACTGGGGGTCACGGGGGTGGACTCATCACTTACGTAAAAGCATTAGCTACACTGATGCCATCCCAAAACATTACAAACACAATCCAAGCAGATAACACGATAGAAATACAGGCAGTTAACATTAAAACATGCGCAAAACACACCACACTAATCAACATTTACATCCCACCAGATAGTTCACCTCAGGTGCCAGCCAATTACAATCCACAGTTACACAATCTGGCCTCTCTCACTAATGTCATCTTAGGAGGAGACTTCAACGCTGAAGACACTAGTTGGTACCTGCACAACCAAAGCAACACCAGAGGCGCCAACATAGCCACACAACTAAACAGCCTCTTCATTCTTAACAATACAGAAGAACATACACACACAGCACATGAAGCAGGATACTCAAACTCCTCCCCAGACATAACGTTCTGTTCCCCCTCACTAGCAACACACACACACTGGAGAACAGAAAAACAACTGTCATTAGACCACCTGCCCATCATCATTACAACACGTTCTACACTCTGCCCCAATAGCCTTAGGCACACTTACAGAAATTACAAGAAAGCTGATTGGAACAGTTCAAAATACAGACTGAGGAACAATTCACCACATTAAATAGTACACCCATCATAAATATCAATACAACACTCAAGACATTCAATCAGATCATCAATAATGCAAACAAATACATACCCAAGGTCAACATTAGGAAATACAACCCAAATTACACAAGAGAAATAGCCCACCTCATAAGGCAACGTAACAACCTCAAACATACAAACACCACACACAGAAACCATAAAACAGCAGATACAACAGCTCAACACAGAAGTAAACAACAAACTCAAAGAAAAACAAACATACATTTAGGGAATTCGTAACAACACTAAACCACTCCACATATACATCCAGGCTATACAAGACTATAAACAGCATTACTCACTCTAACAGCGGTATTCACACCTCACACGCGGCTATTTGTCGCAGCCAAAATAATATCCCAACATATACACAACAAGCTAACATTCTAGTTAATCACTACGCAAAGATAAGTCACTTAAACAGAGACAACAACCAGAAACACGCAGACAGACAAACAGCCAGGCACAAGAAAACGTACAGACTCGACACGACCATTGCACCCTTCAATACTGACCAGATCACCAAGATCATCAAAAACATTAAAAATTCGAAGGCTACTGGACCAGACAACATATCTAACATACACCTTAAACACTTGGGCCCACAGGGAATACTAGCTCTTACAAATATCAGCACATATTCATACCAATACTGTATTATTCCTGACATATGGAAACAAGGTAAGATTATTACACTACTCAAACCAAACAAAAATCCAACAGACCCAGCTTCCTATAGACCCATTACTTTACTATGCACACCTTCCAAAGTAACAGAAAGACTAATCTTACAAATCACCAACCCACGCATACCACTATCACCTACTCAACATGGATTCAGACCTCACCACTCAACCACGACATTACTCACTAACCTCACGCACATCATGGATGGCATCAACTCCAGACGACCAGCTTAACGTACACTATTAGCAACAATAGACATTAGTAAAGCATTTGATGCTATCCCACGCTTCCTTCTCATAAACAAAATACTCAAACCAAACATGCACAATAACACCAAAAGGTGGCTGAGCAACTATCTTTCAGGAAGATACTCACATGTCATATTTAATGGCAAGTCATCCAAAAACAAGCTTTTTCTGAACGGGGTCCCTCAAGGCTCTGTTCTCTCACCAACACTGTTCAACTTATACATGCATGACATTCCAACACCCATAGATAACAAGCATACCTTATCATCATATGCAGATGACATCGTTTTAACATCCACCCACAACAACATCGACACCGCTACAAATAACCTACAAACATACATAAACAGCATACAAGACTGGCTCACACACAATAGACTCAAAGTAGCGTCCACAAATCAACCATCACCTTGCTAACAAGCAACACAAAAGAACACCAGGTAACTCCACAGATTACACTAAACAACAACATTCCACACACACACAGGACCAAAATACTTGGGGTCACATACAACACATCATTATCTTTTGCAAACCACATTCAGGACATTAAAAACAAATGTACGTCAAGACTTAACACGCTTAGGGTACTAACAGGCACAAACTTTGGACACCAGCAGGAAACATCATCACTCATATACAAACAATATATTCGCTCAGTTATGGACTATGCTAGCCCATGCTGGGCACCCATTATCTCAAAGACACACATAAACACCTTCCAGACAATACAAAACAACGCACTTCATATCATTACAGGATGCACTCAAACACCACCAATAGAACACCTGCACACTGAAACAAAAATACTGAAAGTTAGGAGACATGAGGGGAACACAATTCATGGCAGCAGCGACAACTAACCCACAACATCCTTGCCACTACATGTACAATCATGCACCGACACCTCGCACCATTAAGGTAACACCAGGAGACATTATAACCAAATACTCCACTCAATACCACGCCCCACAGACATCACACAGTACAGAAAACATATACCACACACCTAACCCACAAAGCACTGATACGACTCGGTCCGAATGCGGTCCTAGGTGCGAAGCCGCCACCCATTAACAGGTCAGAGATCAGCCTGAGCAGATCGGATCGAGTTAACTTAGCACGATTCCGATGTGGACATCACCCCAACTTACGGACATATAAACACAGACTAGACAACTCCACAGACGACACCTGCCACCTGTGCCAGGACACACCACAAACAATTGAACACATTATGACAGACTGTACCGCTCTAGCACAACAACGAACACAACACAACACAACACAACACAACATCACTAGTGCGCTGAGCCTCTGGTCCACTCCGGAGAGGGCGATCGGTTACCCGCGTGCCGCCGGCTTGTTCGATCAGGGTGGGCTGATCGGCTAAACAACAACAACAACAACAACAACAGTAATTGATGTTGTCCCCTTCAAAGTAGTAGTCTTGTGCAGCTATACAACGCTCCCAACGGCGTTTCCACTTTTGAAAGCATTCGTGGTAGGCCATATTCCTGACCGCCTTCAGTTCGTTTGTTGCATTTTGAATAATTTCTTCCACTTTGAAATCTTCGACCTTTCATTGCAAATTTAAGTTTGGGGAAAAGAAAAAAGTTTGCCAGGGACAGATCTGGAAAATACGGAGACTAGGGAACGACTACGACGTTGTGCTTCGCCAGGTACTGCTGAATTGACAACGCTGTGTGTGCGGGCGCATTGTCATGGTGCAACATCCACGTTCCTGCGTTCCAACTTTCAGGCCGTTTTCTCCTTACTGCGTCTCACACGCGCTTCGGTATTTCCAAATAAAACTGTTGGTTTACTGTTTGCCTTCTCAGGACGAATTCGTAATGAACGAATCTGCAGTAATCGAAAAAAACGACCAGCATTGCCTTCACATTCGATCGGACTTGCCGTGCTTTTTACTGTCTTTGGGACGTCGCGCACTTCCATTGCGATGACTGATGTTTTGTTTCAACGTGTCACACCTGTACACCCACGTCTCGTCACCCGTAATGATGTTTCTGAGAAAATTTTCATCAAGATTGACACGTTGAAGGTGGTCTTGAAACACACCACCACCAATACCTTGCTCTTTCTGCTTGGCAGTCAAGATTCGTGGCACAAATTTGGCTGACACACGACGCATCCCCACATTCTCTCTGAGTATCGTGTAGCATGATTTTATCGAAATGTCCATTTCGTCTGCGACTTCCCTGACTCTGTCTACGGTTCCCTCGTATCATTTCACAAATACAAGCAACAGTGTCATCAGTTCTTGAAGTGGAAGGTCGTCCCACCCTTGCATCGTCCTCCGTCAACGTTCGGCCTTTCTTAAAGCGCTTCTGCCACTCAGAAGTGGTTGTCCAAATTAGGCGTCATTGCCAAGTACTGTGTTCAGCATGGCACGGGTTTCAGAAGCGGTCTTGCCCAGCTTAACACAAAAGTTTATGTACATACGTTGTTCTTCAACTGTAGTCATTATTGAAATGCACAAAATGCGACAAAACACACACACTTACTTCACAAAACGGTAAATATCTGGAGAAAATACGTTATCAACAGGTGGTAACCGTCTTTGGACGCAGACTAAGTCGCACTACAACATGCATCACATGACGCGCAGCATAACCAGTTGAGGAACTTTTTGAACACCTCGTGTGTGCATATATATATATATATATAACCTTTTGGTTAGCTTCCGCCCGAATTGTTCATTCTGACGAAGGTCACGCTTTTCACCACCTTAGACGTACAGTTTAACGTGGTGTCCGAACAACGCCCCACCAGCAGCCCAGCGTCTTAACCACAAGGCCACCCAGGGTACCCATTTATCTACCAACCACTTTATTTATTGTGTGGAAGGGTGAACAGCTGGGTTTGGCTGCGCGCCGCCTGCCGTCACCGGGTCTGGATCCCGGGGCCGATCGATTCGTAGTCAGCGACTCTAACCATTACACCACCGAGGCGCATTATTCCAAGGCCTTTCGTGTATTCAACAGTTCACCTCTTCCATAACGAGGTGTACTGTTCAGTATATGAAAGATCTTGGAATAATTTTTTTTTTCTTTTTCCTTGTGTGCTTGCATCATTCATTCATTTCACGTGTTTAAGTGTTAAATTCATCCCATATACATTAGAAAAAGTAAGCGCAACTATGAGCTATATACGAGTATAGTAAACCAAATTAAATTGAATCCGAAGGAATTCTATAATTTTGTCAGGAATAAAAAAGTAGCTTCGCGGACTATTGGTCCACTCATAGGTGAAAACAACAAACAAATTTACGATCACTTACAAATGACGGAAGTTTTAAATAAATTCTTCTCTACCGTGTTTACTAACGAAATATGAACATTTCCATTCCCGTAATCATGCTCAATGATCATCATTTGAAGCTTCGCGATTTTACCATTAGTGAAACTGAAGTACTCTCGGACATAGGTAAAATTAATCTTAATAAAACGCCAGGTCCGGATAATCTCTATCCTAGGGTACTTAAAGAAATGAACGAGAAGTTCTCGTTCGATTGGAAACTTACAAACATTAATCCAATATTTAAACAAACATTATACTCTCCCGAAATTATTGTCCCATTAGTCCGACTTCAGTTGTTGGTAAACTTATGGAGACGATCGTTCGGAACAAAATAGTTAATCACTTAGAAACGGAATAACTTATTCTCAGCACGGTTTTCGACGTAATCGTTCGTGTCTTACTAATTTGTTAGACTTTTTTAATGATATTATAAATATCTATGACGAGAATAAAATAGTAGATATTAAATATTTCGATTTTCAAAAGGCGTTTCATAAAGTGCCCCATAGAAGATTAGTAGTTAAACTTCGCTGAATTGATTATAGCGTTCTCAAATGGATCGAAAATTGACTTAGCAGACGTAAACAAGTGGTCATTAATGACAAAACGTCTAACTGGAAAAGTGTAACTAGCGGCGTGCCTCAGAGATCAGTTCTGGGACTAGTTCTTTTTTTTATATCACTGATATCGACATAAGAATTAACGGGAGAATTTCAAAATTTGCGGATGATAGCAAACTAGGTGGACGAAAAAATCAGCGGCAGAACGTTTGCATTCAAGGAGATATTAATAAGTTACTTGAGTGGACAGAAATTTGGCAAATGAACTTTATTAATAATTAATTAATTACTTATCCTTCCCGGACATCAAGTTGTCCATTGGGCAGCAGTGAAATTTCTCCACTAATTTGTCATGCACTGCACCAGCTCTTGGATATCTTCCTGCCTCAGCCTTTACTTTCCGTGTCTCTCTCTATGGTTCTTCGCCATGTATCCTTGGGTCTTCTTAATCTCCTCCTCCTCCCATCTGTTTGCCACATTAAACTTTGCTTTGGTATTCTTGCATCTTCCATCCTTAATACATGCTCATAGTACCTCCATCTTCTTATCCTTATAATTTCTACTATCGATATTTGTCTACTTCGTCTTCTCACTTACTCCTCACTGACACGTTCATACCACCTTATTTTCATGATGTTTCTCAAGCATATTATTAATAGTTAATATAGATAAATGTAAAAGTTTGCATATCGGTAGAAACAATGTTAAAGAAAAGTATTCTATGCGCGAAAAGACACTAACGAGTGTTCCGGAAGAGAAAGGTTTAAGTATTGAAAATGAAATGAAAAGGTTTATTGACAGACTAAAGTCCATATGACAAATATTGATAATACAATGACAGTACACAGTAAGGATAGAAATATATACAACTGATTAGAAATAATACAGTAATGTCGAAGTTAAGTGGAGCTACAGACAGACGTTTTTGTACCATGAATTTCATAGCGTAGAAGACAAACGGCAGGACTCATGGATAGCTTGGATAATCGTGTTGGTTGATTTTTTAATTCTTTGCATTAGACTTTAAATGTTTCCGACACTCTTAAACCGAGTAAGCAATGCATCGAAGCGATTAGAAAGTAAATATTGCAGAATCTTGGGATTTAGTGGTAGATAATTTAAATCGGAGAAACCAATGTCAACATTATATAAATCCCACCTACGTTCAGTTCTGATCCCCATATTTATGGTAGGACAAAGACAGCATGGGGAGAGTTCCCAGACTTAGAAACAAATCATACGTTGCCCGTTTAGGAACATTAAATTTATTCTCACTTGTGAAAAGGGGGATTCGAGGAGATTTAATCCAGGTGTTTAAAATTATTGACTGTTTTGATAACGTCGACGCCAAAAAACATTTCACCTTCAGAGATGCAGACAAGAACTCGCGGTAATGGTCTGAAATTAGTCGATAAGCATTTTAATTGTAATGAAACTAAGCATTTCTTCTTCAACTGTATAGTTAATATGTTGAATGGATTGCGAGCCAGCGTAGTTCAAAGTAATTCGGTGGTGCCCTTTAAAAAGAAATTGCCTTAAACTTCCAGTTAGAAGCATTTATTAGCGCGTATAAGTATTGTAGAATTTTCGCTTGGATTCTCTCCTCTTTACTTTAAAATTTTCACACATCTTTAAATTTCCTTCCTTTCTCTTTAATCTCACTTCTGTGCTTTGCTTTAAAATTTTCACTCGTCTTCAAATTTTATTCCATCTTTTAACCTTCTTTAACCTTTTAATTAACTGCGTGCGACGTACGAACGATCACCACAAACTAACTAAAAAAAAAAAAACACTTGGACAACCATAAACAATCTTCTCGGAAAACAAATTAAGAAAAATTCAATAGAGAAATTAAATGTTGATAATAAAGAAATCACTGATGCTACTGCAATTGCAGACTCTTTAAATGCACATTTTACTTCAATAGCTGATAAGCTTCGCTCACAATTAATAAATAATGATCACTCACCTCTAGAATATATGCTACCCAGCCCACTAAATTCATTTTCTTTTGTTCCTGCTACCTCTACTGAGGTCCAGAATATTATTGGTAAATTAAAAAATACAAAAAATAACATTCATAACATTCCTGTACCTATATTGAAACTTGTTAAAGATAAGATATCTGTAACTTTGGCTAAAATTATCAATCAAAGTATTTCCAAAGGAATATTCCCATCAATGCTAAAAACTGGTTGTATAACACCCCTTTTTAAAGGGGGTGACCCTACACTAGCAACAAATTACAGGCCGGTGTGTTCATTATCTGTGTTCAGCAAAGTTTTCGAAAAAATTGTAAAAAGTAGAATGCAGCGATATTTAGAATCCTACAATTTATTATCTCCAAATCAATATGGCTTCCGTAATAATAGAACAACGGAAATGGCTATTTTAAATCTTATGGAAAATGTAAATATAGCTAAGGAGAACAAAGAAATAATGATATCAATATTTATGGATTTGTGTAAGGCGTTTGATGTAAGAGACCATAATATTCTACTTAATAAATTGTATTGTTACGGCTTTAGAGGGGCAATCAGTGATTGGTTTAAAAGTTATTTGTCCGATAGATATAATTTTGTATCAGTAAATAAGGTTTGCTCCACTAAAGCGCTTGTCAAACATGGTGTGCCACAGGGCTCAGTGCTGGGTCCACTGTTATTTTTATTATATATAAATGACCTCCCACGTTCATCTGATATACTGAACTTCATAATGTTTGCAGATGATACAACTCTCTCCTTTTCTTGCAAAGATGTTAATACAGCTAAGAATATATTTCATTCAGAATTCATCAGTGTAATGAAATGGTTGACCACCAATAAACTCTTCCTAAATACCAGTAAAACAAATTTCATGATTTTTACTAATAAAAGAAATGTATATCTTGATGAACTTAATGTTAATGAAATCACCATAAAGGAGTGTACTGTAACAAAATTTCTTGGTGTAATGCTAGATAAGAATTTGCAATGGAGTGATCATGTAAATTATATCGCGAAAAAGATTTCAAGGAGCGTTGCTATAATGTTTAAACTTAGAAATGTAGTCCCTAAACAAGTTTTATTGACTCTTTATCATACTCTTGTTCTTCCTTATATAACATACTGCACCCTTGTTTGAGGAAACTCCGCTAACAACGCATTAAATGGTATCTTTGTCATTCAAAAACGAGCAATAAGGTTATTATCTGATGCTGATTTCCTTGATCACTCTAGTGCATTATTTAAAGAGCTAAACCTACTAAAGCTCAATGATATAACCAAACTGGCACATTTTATTTTTATTTACGAGTGTAAGAGCAAAATCATTAATTTGCAATGGGTAAATAGATATTTTGTAACTCGTCAAGAAATCCACTCGTATCAGACCAGAAATAGATCAAAGCTTGTTATACCTCAATTTAGATTGTCTTCATCTCAAAAACTACCCATTTTCATTGGATTGAAACTATGGAATGACTTGCCTAAAGCTTAAGGGCCAAATTAAAAAA
>JAJOZX010003924.1:162500-175000 GCA_023014485.1 Bathynomus jamesi
GCCATACTTTGTGGCGTGATTTGGGGGGTGATATCGAGTAAAAAAGTTAATACAACATAGGTGCTATTTTCAACCGTTGCGGAGCTATGGACATTTTAAGGTGCGCAGAAAAAATAAACGAGAGAGTATTAATCTGATATTTTTTGGTCGTGCTGATCCAATATCGTGGCCCCCGAGATCTCCGGACCAAACCCCGTTAGATTTCTTTTTATAGGGCCTTATGAAAGAGATGGTCTACAAGACCAAAATATAAACGAGAGAGGAACTCTTGCCTCGGATTATGGATGCCGCTGCTTACATACGAGAACGCCTCGAAATGATTCAATGTGCAGTGGACTCTTGTTTGGAACGAGCAAGGCCCTGCATTGAAAACCGAGGCGGACATTTTGAACATTTATAAGGTGTATCTCATAAAATGTAGCAATAAATACATCAAATTAATACTCTTTTATTTTTTCCGTGCACCTTAAAACGTCCGTAGCTCCGCAACGGTTGGAAATAGCACCGATGTTGTATTAACTTCTTTACTCGATATCACCCCCCAAAGTATGGCAGACCGGTTGTGAAACACCCTGTATATATATATATATATATATATATATATATATATATATCAGGTCATCCAATAAGTAATGTCGTTTTTTAGATCGGAATTTGAAGGACAAAAAAAAAAAATCAACTGGAACTTTTTAATCTAGTATATATTTTCCATCGGAATCAATGACACACTGCCAACGTCTTACAAGCTTTTCAATGCCATGTTTATAAAATTCAGGCGGTTTTGAGGCAAAAAACGTACAAAGACTGGTGTGCAGGTCGTCTAAAGAAGTACGGTATACGGTTTCTCGTCAAGATAGTTTTGCAGACTCCTGAAGAGATGATAATCTGAAGGCGCAAGGTCTGGAGAATATGGAGGATGTGAAAGTTTTTCCCACCCAAGCTCCTCAATTTTTGCAGAAGTGATCCGAGCGGTATGAGGACGTGCGTTGTCGTGGTGGAACACGATTCCTTTCCGATTAACCAAAGAAGGTCTCTCTTCTTTTAGTGCAGTGTTCAATCGATCCAGTTGTTGACAGTAGACTTGAGCGGTGATTGTTTGGTTGTGTGGTAAGGTTTCAAAATGTATTACACCACCTTTATCCCACCAAACACTAAGCAACACCTTCCGAGGGTGAAGATTTGGTTTTGGCTGTGGTGTCGCTGGTTCTCCGGCACAAACCCACTGTCGACGGCGCTTAACATTCTGGTACAGTATCCACTTTTCATCACCAGTCACTAAACGGTGCAAAAACGGATCTTGGAGTTCACGGGAATGAAGAGCTGTGCTGAAGTTTACCCGCACCCTCAGATTGTCGACCGACAATTCATGTGGCACCCATTTTCCTAACTTAGGCACTTTCCCGAGTTGTTGCAAATGTCGATGGATGGTGGACGGGGATGAATTGAGTTTCTGGGCCAATTCTTCGACAGTTGTTGAACAGTCTTCTTCAAGTGCGGCTAACACCAGGTCATCATCAAACTCAGCAGGGCGTCCAGAGCGTGCTGCATCTGTCAAACAGCAGTCACCATTCCTAAACTTTTGAAACCATCTTTGACATTTCCTCACATGCAGAATATCGTTGTCATAAACGTCCTGAATGTTTCGCGTTGCTTCAGTAGCACTATTCCCTTTTTTGAACTCGTAAAGCATTATATGCCTGATATGCTCTTCTGATACCTCCATGTTTATGAGGGGTTCACATAAAGCAAAACACACGTCTTCACTGGTCAAGGTCTGTAAAGTATGTAGCGAAACACGATAGATCTCCTCTTAGATATAACCTTCGGAAAATTTATGCGTAAACCGAGTAGGACTAGTTTAAACTTAATCTAGCGTAAAAAACGACATTACTTATGAGATGACCTCCTTGAAGGTCCACTGCGTGGTTTATCTTCTATGGATCCTGTTTCCTTAAACTTTGCAACAAGTCTGCTAACACAACTCTGTGTTATTGGCTCGCGGTCTGGATGCAGTCTGTTAAATTCAGCAGCGGCCTCTCTCTGACTCCGATTTCCTATGAGTAGAATTATCTGGATTCGTTCTACCTTGCTCACAGATATTATGGCCTGTAGAAAGAGAAAAATATGAATTATGGTTTGTAGAAATAGAAAAATATTAATTTCTCCTAAGATGCCGGACTTATGGGACACCCTGTATATGTATGTATATACAGTATATATATATAATATATATATATATATATTATATATATATATATATATATATATATATATATATATATATATGCCGGACTTATGGGACACCCTGTATATGTATGTATATACAGTATATATATATACAGGGTGTCCGAGAATTATCTGTACAATTTTTGGCTGTTATTAAAAGTCAACCATGAAGTGCAGAAATTCCAGTGTTGTCCCATTTTACAGAGAATCTCATTAAGTTTTTTCTGATACCAAGTTTTGACAAGTTTTTAGAAATTCCAGTGTGTCCGAACATTATCTGTACAATTTCATCTTTTAATAAAATTCTTGATAACACGTAAAATTCTTAAACAAGATTATTTAAAATCTGTATTTTCAAAGTTTCTTTTATTAAAGTAACGTTGTTACAAACATTCGATATGTGCACCATTAGTGATTCGCAAAACATCCAATCGATACTCCAAATGTTGCCATGTACGCTGCAGCATATCCACATCAATTCGCTCAATAGCAGCTGTGATTCTTGCTTTTAAATCATCAATGTCTGTCACCCGCGTACATTTCTAAAAAACTTGTCAAAACGTGGTATCAGAAAAAACTTAATGAGATTCTCTGTAAAATGGGACAACACTGGAATTTCTACACTTCATGGTTGACTTTTAATAACAGCCCAAAATTGTACAGATAATTCTCGGACACCCTGTGTGTATGTATATATATATATATATATATATACAGGGTGTCCCATAAGTCCGGCATCTTAGGAGAAATTCATATTTTTCTATTTCTACAAACCATAATTCATATTTTTCTCTTTCTACAGGCCATAATATCTGTGAGCAAGGAAGAACGAATCCAGATAATTCTACTCATAGGAAATCGGAGTCAAAGAGAGGCCGCTGTTGAATTTAACAGACTGCATCCAGACCGCGAGCCAATAACACAGAGTTGTGTTAGCAGACTTGTTGCAAAGTTTAAGGAAACAGGATCCATAGAAGATAAACCACGCAGTGGACCTTCAAGGAGGTCCACTGACGATGATACAGCGACTACTATCCTGGCTCATTTTAACAGAAGTCCGAATAAGTCTCTTCGGCGATTGTCCGCCGAGACAGGAGTGTCGAAAAGTAGCATCCATCGCATTCTTCAGGCTCACAAATGGCATCCATATAAACTTCAGATCCTACAGAAATTAAGCGATGATGATCCCGACCGGCGGATGAAATTTTGTGAATGGGCTACGGAACAATACATATTGAGCACGTTCTGTAAATAAAAGCTTTTGTTTTGCCTTTTATTATCTTTCCTATGATGCCGGACTTATGGGACACCCTGTATATATATATATATATATATATATATATATATATATATATATATATATATATATATATACTGACCATAAATAATTCAACCTCCATATGCACAGTTTTGACATAGTATCCCTCTACACCAACGTACCAATCAAGGAAGCCATTGATCTCTGTATCAACAACTTGTTTGCCAACAATCCGAACACAGTCCTTAATTTAATGAAACAGGAATTCACCAAACTGCTAACGCTTGCCGCTTGAGACACCTATTTCTTTTTTAATCAACAACTTTACCAACAACCCGACTCACTAGCTATGGGAACCCCCCGCTGCCTATGTGCCACATTAACCAGCATTTTTATGTCACCATGAAAATAACTGGCTGCTTCATTGCCCCACCCACTACAAACCAGGGGCGTACCCAGGATTTGTTCAAGGGGTTCGGGGGGACGGCGTGTGAGTAACTAAAACAAAGGTGTATACCATACGAGTATGTGTGTATATAGGGTATATAAACATTTACTAGAACCAATATTCAGGTTTGACGAACTGCTTGCTGGTGCTGCATAATCACTAGATGCACTTGGGAGTTGGGACACCAGAATTTGAAGTCTTGGTCTGTGTATTATTTGCCACGGAAGATTGTTCAAAATTGTCAATTTGATTAAGTCTAGATTTGGCAAATTTACTCTGATTACACTGGTATGCATATGAAATTTTTTTGTCTGCTGTGAGGGTTTTTTCAACTCATATTATATAATTCGACCATGCTGAATTCGAAAATGACATTGGTTTTCCTCAATCAGGTCAGGTTTTTTCTCTATTGGCCATTTATTATAAGTCCAATTTTATCCCCAAATTTATTGATTTTTTTAGCTTAAACACTGTAGATACGAGTAATATTATAAGAACACACGTGAAAAATGAAAACATTGTGTGAATAAATACTTTTATTCATACAATGAATATGGAAAAAAGTTTATTAAGGAAGGAAGTTTTTTTGGCTTTCCGTCTGTGTTTTTCTTCGGGCACGTCTCGCTTCAAACACCAGCAATAGTCCGCCAGCATATTGATATCCCAGTTTCCCTGGTACCTCTCTCCCATTATTTTGATATCTTGGTGAAATCGTTCACCCTGTTCCTCACTATAACCCCCGGAATTTTCAGGAAAATAATCCAAGTGGGACCACAAAAAGTGCATTTTTATGGACATGCGCGACCCATGAGCTTTGAAAGCTTCCATCAAGTTTTCGACAACGGACTCGTATTCTGGACTTCTACGCTTGCCAAGAAAATCAGTGACAACTGATTTGAATGCCTGCCAGGCATTCTTCTCAGTTGGAGTCATTGCGTTTTCGAACTGAGTATCCTTGATCAAAGTTCGAATTTGAGGACCATCAAAAACCCCAGCATTTAGTTTAGCATCAGATATATGAGGAAATTTACTCTCGAGATATCGGAATGCTGAACCCTCCTTATTCATTGATTTGATGAAATTTTTCATCAAGCCCAGCTTAATATGAAGTGGTGGGAGCAAAATTTTTGTTGGTGGTACAAGGGGCACTGAAACGACATTATGCGACCCAGGTTCAAAATTCTCTCTGGATGCCCATTCACGCTGTGCATAGTGCTTCTCATCCGCTCGGCTATCCCATTTGCAGAGGAAACATGGGTATTTCGTGTATCCCCCTTGAATTCCCAATACAAATGCCACAATCTGAAAAAAAAAAGAAAATATTTAAAGAATTTAGAGAATTTGTTCCATCAGATAAAAAAATCTATGCATTGGACTGTATCACTTCTGTGGGGAAGTTAAGTGTTCTTATACGCTCTCAAATAACCTTTGGAAAAACAACATAGTCAATAGCAATAGTTTACTTATGATATTAGTATTACCTTCAAATCTCCACAGATCCTCCAGTTATGTTGGTCGTATACGAGAGCATCCAGTAAAATTTTCATGTTATCGTAGCTCTCAGTAAGTTGTACGGAATGTGCTACAGGGACTGATGCAACCCTATTCCCAATGTTGAGAAGTACTGCTTTCAAACTTCGTTTAGACGAGTCTATAAATAGCCTCCATTCTGATGCGTTATATGGCAGGCCCAAGGATTCGATTAGCCCCTCAACATTGCAGCAGTACACTAAGGAAGAGGTATTTTCGTGCACTGCAAAAGACTTGCGGAATTCTTCCTCTCGTTTCCTATACCAGGAGAATGTTGTTCCCGGAGCCAGCAAGTTGTCCTCGAAGTCGTGAGCCCAAGATATCGGCAGCTAATTTGGAAAGTCCTAAATCCCTGGTTGAGAGGCCTCGGCTCATTTGAAGCGGTATTTTGAGGTATATACGACTGGGACTGGTCATTGGCATTGGTCATTGATTCATCATCAGAATCATCGAAGTCCAGGGTTTGAGGTGGGTCGGGTATTGGAATTCCAGGACCATGGGGTACAGGTCTCATAGCAGAAGGAATGTCTGGGTATACAACAATGTGTTTATTCTTCTTGTTAACTCCTGAAAATAGAAACACAGAAACATGGATATAAAACTTGCATATGAAATAGAAGAAGCATTCGGACAGTGGCGGCTCGTGGGGGAAGGCTGCGGTCTGTAAGATATGAAATAGGTCGATGGAGTCTGTATATTTTCTTTTTTTCATTCATATTGTCCCTTCGGGGACAATATGAATGAAAAAGAGAGAAAATATACAATCATTGTATATGTAAATGTAACTTGTATAACAATATGTATGTGTAAATGTATTTTCTATAACAATATGTATATGTAAATGTATGATTACTATTATGGTGAATATTATGCTATATATGGTGAATATTACATTATGGTGAATATTATGTCAAGTTTCATACGAGGATTGCAAAATATTTAAGAAAAATACATTTATAAGCCCACCTTGGAGGTTTGTCATGCAGAAATAGCAATCTGTCACGTGATCCTTTCCTTCTCTCCAAATCATGGGAATTCCAAAAGGCAAAGATTTCGCTCTGCCTTTGCTCCATCTTCTCAAATTTTCAACGCACGTCTTGCAGCACATATGAGGGGCGAAATTTTTGTCCTGGTCCCCTAGCTTAATTCCAAAGTATGCTCTATACATTGTCTTCACAAATTTAGTGATTTGGGACTGGTTATTTGGCATGGTAACCGTCCCACATATGTAGCAGAATCTATTGGGATCATTTTTACACGCTCTATTCATTATGAAATATTTTATCTATATGCCTGAAAAGTAAAAAAAGATATTATACAAGTGAAACAAGTGATGATAGATAGATGTTACTGTTCCAATTCCACTTTGACAAAATCACGAAAAATTCTATTTTACTTATGAGGCCATAGCCGGATAACCTGAGCTGATTGAGAAACACGGATTGCAGATTCGAAATCAGCAGGAAAAACTCTATAAGAATCACTTACAAAACCCTTGACAGCAAAATTGATGCATACCAGTTATAATTGAAAAGTAAATAAACATCAAATACAGTATATAAATCAAATGTATTGAAGCCATACGCAGTGTAGGGTTTAACTTTGTACGTTGTGCACGGTTTCAGTTATATTGTAACCTATATTTGTGTATCCTCCTGTCATTTAATACAGTTAGATACAAAATTATTCTCTGTCCTTGTTTCAAATCCGATCTCAAATCGGTCATTGCAAGCACTCGAACAATGACAGGAAATAACACAAAATAAATGAGATTGAAAATATGAATCCATGTCTGATGGGTACTTGACTCTCCTAATTAATGGCTTAAAAACTGCGTGGGGGGGGGGGGGAAATTGTGTGTGTGTGTGTGTTTTATAGGCATAGAGTGTATGCACTTCAAACTTGATGTACAGGTTGGGAGAAAAGTCTCTGAGGAGTTTATGCATACAAATAATTTGTTAATAATAAATAAATTCCAATAATATGACTGCAGTGTATGTGTGCGATACTCTTCAAAGCAACTATACAAGGCCAGGAATGACCCAAGGCTAGAACAGGAAGGCCCTAGATCCCAGTCAGCGCCATGTCAGTGAGGATGGAGTACAGCAATGAAAAGAGTTTATCTTCTATTGGAAAAAAGTTTGCGTTTATTTCAACAAAAATATAATAAACCACTACCAAATGCAACCAACCACCCTTCGATACTGGAAGCTCAAACTTTTGGAAAGAGGGAGCCTGGTAAAAGATCGTCCAAGAAGTGGAAGGCCAGTAATGGCGACAATAGACAACAACAAAGAAAATGTCCTGGCCAATTTTCAAGTCGATCCAACAACTTCACCGAGAAAAGTCGCACAGGAATTAGGTGTTTCCAAATTTTTAGTAGCAAAAATATTGAAATCACAGGGATACCACGATTCCAAACCCATTTACTCTCAGCTCATATACAACGATGATTGTGATTGACGGCTGCAGTTTGCTGAAACAATGAGACAAAAGTTCAACAGTGATCCAGATTTCCTTCGAAAGATCAGATTTTCAGATGAATGTGTGTTCGGTTTAACGAATAAAGGAAACAAACAACGTTCACTACTGGGCGAAAGAAAATCCCAAAATATGATTGGGTAAACCCGTTAAAACGGTTACACTAACAGTTTGAACGTGGTGGTTATTTAGCACTCGTTTCCTTTAACATATAGAGAGATACGATGGATGGAAAACGCTATTGCCAGGTACAGTATTGAGAAAGTTTTGCCACAGTTTACTAATGTGTTTGTAGGAATTGGCTTTATCAACATCGTGGAGCGCCGCCACATTATTCTGCAGCTGCCCGTCAGAGTCTGGATACGAACCTTGAAGGAAGATGGCTTGGGCGGCAAGGTCCCATCTAGTGGCCAGCCAGATCACCTGATTTAACCCCATGAGATTTCTGGCTTTGGGCTTATTTGCGTGACAAAGTCTACACTCCTGTTCCATCTATCCAAATGTGAATGCCCTTGGCCGCAGAATAGATGAACTACTGAAAAGGATCCCACTCGATATATTCAGAACGAACAATGAAGACTTTCACAGAGAAAATCCTCAAATGTATCATCGCGGATGGAGAACTCTCTGAAGATTAAATTACAATTTAACAAATATTTGTGTGAATAAAATTCTTATTGACATTTTGTTTGATTTGTTTCATCATTTGAACACTTATCTGTATAATGTTGTTAACTAAGTAGTTGTGTATATATAAAATCCTTGAAGACCTTTCTCCCACGCTGTATATATATGAATTAAGTAAGGAAAAAGCGCTTATACGTTGCGTTCGAGAATATCGGTATAACTGTACAGTATAAGCCCATACCTGAGACGCAAAATAGACGATACAATGAAATACCCGAATTGAATACCGCTCTGTGTATAATTTAATATCATTACTTCTTTATCGTCCAGAAAAAGCTTTGATGAGAAGCAGCTCAATGTACAGTTCGAGGATTAGTCGTTTGTAACTTCGATATTTAAAAATGAGGCGTCTTTTTCATTACTTGAAATTTGCGCATTATTCTAATGATGTGGAAAATAGATTGGGTTTTCTATTCACTGTTGTTTGTTTGCAAAACTTCGTTTCTGTCATTTGTTTAAGCTAAAAGAATATATATGGGATGAATTTCACAATTAGACACGTGAAATGAATGAATGATGCAAACTCACAAGGAAAATGAAAAATGATTCCAAGGTCTTTCGTGTATTCATAAGTACACCTCGTCAGGGAATGAAGGGTGGAGGCAAGATGACCAACCAAAAACATATACAACGGGACAGAAAAATCAAAAGATTAACACAAGATTAACAAGAGTTGATTAGAGGCAAAAGGCATTTTAACAGGATAGTGTCAATTTTATAAATTTCCATACTGTTATTGAAATTATTTTTAAAATGGATAAATGCACATTCTAGAATATCCTTTTGATTATGTGTTTTTAACGAGAGCTTTAGAACTATCCCACTTAATATGATAATTAAAACCCACTCTAATAGACAGAGTTTATTTCCACAACAGTTTCGATGCCCACTGGCATCCTCTTCGGGTGGATATAGAAAAACTCAATAGGCTCAATAGTTTAGTCCCATCTATTAAGTTCACGGTTTAAAAAGAAAATGACGGAAGCTTATCTTTTCTGGATCTAAAAATTCGGAGATGCTTTAATCAGTTCAGATTTGAAGTTTATCGTAAGCCGACTAATAATAACTCTTATGCGCATTTTTATTCCGAACATCTTCCCGCGATTAAATCTTCTATTTTCTCTGCTATGTTTCTTAGAGCATTCAGAGTTGTCAGTCCCGAATTTTTAGATTCCGAGTTATGCAATGAATATTGGTACTAAATTGTTACCCTATTTCATTTTTAGATAATTGCCTTAGGAAAGCCAAGAATAGGTATTATAATAGTGTAACTGTAAAGGAATTTGAGCGTGAAAATATCCTTAGCCTACCTTACCATGTAAATTTTCAATATCTTCCGACTTTACTAAAAGCAATTGGTATCAGTGTAGTCTTTAAGTATATAATAATACTAAAATCACGCTTAATAAAGAATAGCCCAGATAATATGGTTGGTTGTGTGTATTCGATCGGATGTACACAATGTGACTTAGTATATTTAGGCCAAACGGGTGAAACGTTAGATATTAGGGTAAAAACAGCATAAATATGTGTGTAGAACAACAAATAATTCTAATACATTGTTCAACCATATGTATAGATGTAATCAGTATTAAGTGGGATAGTTCTAAAGCTCTCGTTAAAAACACAGATATAACCGAAAGGAATATTCTAGAATGTGCATTTATCCATTTTAAAAATAATTTCAATAACAGTACGGGAATGTATATAAAATTGACAATATCCTGTTAAAAAATACCTTTTGCCTCTAATCAACTCTTGTTTATCTTGTGTTAATTTTTTATTTTTCTGTCCCGTTGTATATATTTTTGGTCATCTTGCCTCCACCCTTCAGTCCCTGACGAGGTGTACTTCTGAATACACGAAAGGCCTTGGAATAATTTTTTTTCCTTGTGGATTTGCATTATATATTTTGCATATATATATATATATACTGTATGTATATATATATATATATATATATATATACTATATATATATATAATATATATATATATATAATATATATATATATATATATAATACATATACATATACATATACATAGCAGAGAAAATAGAGGATTTAATCGAAGGATGATGGTCAGAATAAAAATGCACATAAGAGTTATTATTAGTAGGCTTACGGTAGACTTCATATTTGAACTGATTAGAGCATCTCCAAATTTTTAGATCAAGAAAAGATAGGCTTCCAACATCCTCTATTTTCTCTGCTATGTTTCTTCGAGCATTGAGAGTTGTCAGTCCTGAATTTTTAGATTCCGAGTTATGCAATATCATGAATATTGGTACTAAATTATGTTATCCTATTTCATTTTTAGATAACTGTCTTAAGAAAGCCAAGAATAGGTATATTATAATTAATTGTAAAGGAATTCAGCGTAAAAAATATCCTTAGCCTACCTTACCATGTTAATTTTCAATACCTTCCAACTGTACTTAAAGCAATTGGCATTAATGTAATCTTTAAGTATAATAATACTGTTAAATCACGCCTAATAAAGAATAGCCCTGATAATGTTGTTGGTTGTGTGTATTCGATTGGATGTACACAATGTAACTCAGTATATATAGGCCAAACCGGTAAAACGTTAGATATTAGGGTAAAACAGCATAAATATGCGTGTAGAACAGCTAATACTTCCAATGCTTTATTTAACCATATGTATAGATGTAACCATAGCATCAAGTGGGATAGTTCTAAAGCGCTTGTTAAAAACAGAGATATAATAGAAAGAAATATTCTAGAATGTGCATTTATTCATTTTAAAAACACTTTCAATAACAGTGCTGGGACGTATAAAATTGACGATATCATGTTAAAATTTCTTTTGCCTCTCATTAACCCTTGTTAAGTATGTGCTAATTGTTTTGTTTTTCCTGTACGTTGTATATATTTATGGGCATCTCGCCTTTATCTTCATTCCCTGACGAGGTGTAGCTTTGAATACACGAAAGGCCTTGGAATCGTTTTTCTTTTTCCTTGTAGGTTTGCAGCATATATATATATATATATATATATATATATCGCACATGAAAGAAAAAACGTCTTCACACAAATTTAATAAAACTTACTTGGAAATTTTTAATATTTGTGAGAATTCATGAAATTATTTATATATTTTTCGTATGAACGTTTCAATTAATTTTCGTGACTTGCATTACCTTAATATCGAAATGTTTTCCTGCAAATATCTTTGTCGTAATTTTAGTTAAAATGAAGCGATTTCATGTAAAAATTCAAGTTATCAAGTTCGGAATGTGAAATTTATTGTATGATGAAAATGTTTTTTTTTTGAAAGACTGAAATGTAAAATTTCAATGCTCGAATTTTAATTAGTTGTTAAAAAAGAAAAAGTTCCAATTTGCGTCATAAATGTCATAATTTATTAGATGTTGTATTAATAATGTCCTTAATCTCTTCCACATCAACTAAGCTGTCTACGTAAAATTATTATTAGTGTCCGTGATTTATCTTGAGTTAGTTTGATTATCGTACAACTTTAAATTATGTTTATATATACAGGGTCGCCCATAAATCCCAATCGGTTATGATTAAAGCAGAAGTCCATCTAGCGGAGCTCACACTAACGTAATCGATGACTAAGGAAAGAATAGTTGTCGAGATGGTTATATTTTGCACTTTGTCAATAAATATTTCTAAACTTATAAACTTTTTTGTATTTTCGCTTTACGTGTAACGTATGGGCCACCCTATACAGAAGATTGACAAAAGTAAATAGATACCACGATGATTGTTCTCAAGAACGAATGTCAAAGCTCATCAATGGTAATGTCAGAACGTGTGTCAGCTTTACGTAATGGAAAGGGAAAAGCAACACGATTCCAAATACTAGGGGCACTCAATATA